>JARHVA010002373.1:0-2500 GCA_037957365.1 Torreya grandis | reverse complement strand
CATACAAATATGAAGAACCCTACTGATTTTCCAAACCAGTACCCACCTTGGTACTGCGGCACTAGGAGGAACACACCATTGCTCTCTTCTCTCTGTAGGAGCTTATTGCTCTCTTACTCTCTAGTTACAAATTTTAAAATACAGCCCATGAGTCCATATATAGATCTCATGCTTACAATAATTAGACTATCTTAATTACAATAATTAGACGTGCAACTCAAGACTGCGACTAGCCTCTAACATGAAAACTAGCAGTCCAAAAATAGACTCTCTGGAATCAACATGCAAACTGCATGTTCACGCACAGACTGCCGATGTCGGCTCTTCCATGACCGATGTCGGCCGACTGGTAACCGACGCCGATTGGTTCTTCGCTGCTATCTGACTGATGTCGGCTGATCAGACCGATGTTGGTTGCCTTGTAACTGGTTCTGCAACTCTCTGTAACCTCTGCAAGCTCTGTGACTTCTCCTGTTTGCATCCTGGTGAAGCTTTTAACTTAAGTTTGAACTGTCCAGCCCTTGGTGTGCTTTCCGATTCTGCATCCTGCTTCATGAACCCCGCCAACACCATCTTCACATCAGCTCCCACTGGAGATAAAATCTCCATGACTCTTATGCCAAAGAATTTCGTTGCTCCAAATTCTTCATGACACACCTCTAAACTAACCTTACCTTTAGCTCAACAAAACCCTGTATGTACAAACCTGCTAGCAAATCACCCACATACAGTAATAGAATAATGTTGCAATCATTATCCACCTGGTAAGATAAACACAATAGTTACACTGACGTTGACTAAAGCCATGCTTAGTCATCTACCTGTCAAACCTGTACCACTATCTTGTAGCTTCCTCAAGACCATATACCTTGGCCTTCCATCTCACGTATCCATCCACTCTCTTCTTTAACTTGGGAATCCATTCTATCTCTCAGTGCTTTCTTCCAGCTGAAAACTCTACCAACGAACACCTATTTGGTTCTTCTCCAAGGACTCACACTCCTCATCCATGCCAAACTCCCACTGTATCTGGATTCTACCTGCATTGCCTCTTCACATATTCTTAGTTCTTAACCATCAATAAGCAATATAAAGAAGGTGAACAATGAATATGAGGTTCAATTACCTTTTCTGACCTCGATATGAGCATTTGAGACTTGTTGACAGCTTGTTGTCCGCCCAATATCCATTCCAATGACTGATCTCATCCATCTCACAGTCTGCTCTCGACCGATGTCGGTTCCCTACACTGACCTTGACTGCCAACGTCGTTTCCCTAGCTGACGCTAGTATCCTTTCTGTCAACATCGGTTACTTCATGACCGATGTCAGTCTTCCCTCTATCGATGTCGGTTACTGTATGATCAATGCCGGTACTTGTGTTCATCTGTGAGTGATAAATTTTTACCCATGAGCTCTCCATGGATCAAAATCCTATTCAAATCAACATAGCCCTGCTCAAAATGATTCAGTTTCCTCACCTGATCTCTATCTGTCATCTCCTCCATGAACACCAAGGCTTTCTAGTTCTTTAGCTTGTCAAAAACATCTATCTTCTGCTTGAGAACCTGCATTCCCCTCCTACATATGTGACCAAGCCCATAAAGCCACATCTCTGCAACAGAAGGTGAATAAGTAATATAAGTAGATAGATAAAGGTTACCTACTTTCTTACCACCATCTAATTCAAGTGCATCCACTGTGAGAGTTATAGTGCATCTCCCATCACCTAAATTTATTGAAGAAATTAGACTCATCTCCAAGACTAGTACCTACACGACTTCCTTCAAACCACTGTGTGTCATCCATCTGCAATTTCAGCTTCACTTCCCCTTCGTCAATAATCTGACAAGGCTGTCCAACCCATAAATAAATCTCTCCAAAGTCTCCAAAGACATACCCATGAAAAGATGCTCTATTTTGGCTGCATGGAAAGAGGTAAAAGAATCTGTAAACCAAGATTCTACTTTATCCAGAATAACCTGTGCAATGACCCCTGTAACATCTACTTCTACACGCTGATCTTCTACCAACCAACAATCTCCTTTTACCTGCTCTTTCTTTCCATCAATCAGACCATTCATGCTATTCAATTTCTCCATTCATAGCTTACTTTATTCTGCCATTGCTATACTCCCCACTCAATCTGAAACCCCTGTGAGTGACCTGTAATAAAAAACACTACCAGATCTGAAACCACCTATTAGTCAACCCAACCAAAAGCTCTGATACCACTTGTCAGGAACCTAGAACAATGAACATGCTCTGATACCACTTGTCAAGATCTTGCTCCACCAATAGAGCACATATATGATTACTTCTTGTATTAGCAACTAAACATAGAATTTAACCAGAATCAATAAGTAACTAGAAATATGAAACAACACAGGAATTGAGAGACAATACACAATAGTATTAATAATCACTCAGAAGAATATATAATAAAGAAGATGCCACTTCTTCTTCCACCTCAAAGGTTCAACACACCTCAAGACCTTCT
>JARHVA010002372.1:2577500-2617198 GCA_037957365.1 Torreya grandis | reverse complement strand
TAGTAAAATTTTAATTATAGACACTAATAAATAACTTTGACAACCCTGGTATTCATCCAAAGGAGTTTTAGAATTCAACTACTTATTCATTTGACATCATTCTTATTTCCTCACATATTATAGGTAAACCAAGATAATAAAAAATATATAATCCTTATTCAAATAAGATGAAATCATAATAAAAAAATGAGAATTAAAATTGTAACAACCACCAAGTTTTTAAACATTTCACCTATTTATTTCTAGCTAGCCAAATATGGACATTTAGTCACTTGAAATATTATGATATTATCATGAATATTTTAGATCTAGTTGTCAAATAACATGTTTGAATTTAATACCAAGAAAATAACAAGATTTTACAAGCCTAATGATTAAAAATAAAATAATTTATTAACCCTAGGTTTATTGATGAATCATTTAAAGAATTTTTGTATAATGTGGCATATTAAAGACTTTAACCAATACATAATACTCGAAGTATTAAAACCCCAAACAAAAACAACAATTAACCAATGCATAATACTCTAAGTATTAAAACCCTAAATAAAAATAACAAGTGGTTATTAAAAATTCAATAAAATTTATGCACATAATTTACCAGGTCAATCAAATCAACTTCCCCAAAATCAAGTTAGGGTAGCAAACAAAACCCATGAAATGGTGTAGATAAATGACCAAGAAAAATACTTAATGTTGAACCAAGTCACCTTATTCTAGGAGGGTAAAATAAAAATTAGAGATAATATCATAATAATTAATCATAATTATTATGAATAATTTTAACTAAAATAAGATAGTTTTTAAAAACCCCAAAAAACCTGAGTAGTTAGAAACTAAATATTTAATAGGCCATTTAAGGGAGTAACAAATTTTTAAAATTTAAATCCATATTCAAACCCTTGTAGGTTCATTAGGAAGTTATATGACTTCCTTATGAATGATCTAAAACTTAGAAGTTTTGGTTGACAAATATTTTAATAACACAAAAAATAGCATAGTAACAATGAATTCTCTGAGAAGAGATGTTTTATTACTCAAGATCTCAATACAAATATATGATTATCTCTAGGAAGAGATGACCCATTTACATTTTGGATTACATCTTCATTTATACACATTTTAAAGTAGGTGGAGGATGTGAAAGGTCACCAATATCGAGGAAGATTAAGTGGTTCGACTTCTATGATTTAAAACAATACAAAATTTGAAGAATTACTATTTTTAGAAACTTACTATTTTTAGACTTCAATACTAAAATTGAAATTTGGGGCACTTCCATTAGTTTTTTAGGGGTCAAAATCCATATATCAAATCTCTATGGCATCTCACCACTTTCTGCTCATTCTTATCTTTCCAACGGTTCAAATGGTGAGTCAATTAGATCTACGGTGTAAAAGTTATGGCTCTTGGAAGTTCCATCATCAATTGGGGTGGAACCATTACCCGAATTGTCTCCTGAATTATTGCTCAGATCAATGAACCTAAAAGTAATTTTTTTATATAACTTGCCCTCATAACTGGTAACGAACACTACATTCTTTATAAGAGAAAATATATTTCAAAACTTACTTGTTTTTTTGTAATTTAGTGGAAGAAAAACACAATTATTTCCAAGCCCTCCTTTTCTATCCTTAGACCCAACCAATAAAAGCCTTAGACCCAAGCAAGTCAATTCTCTCTCCATCATGGTTTTTGTGCCCCCAAATCTCCTCCCTTATTTACACCATGCCCATAGGGTTTCCATTTCTTCCCTAGCCTTCTTTATGCCTCCCTCTCTCTCTTCCTCAACTTCCCCCATCAATAATACAATAAAAATGGAATTGGGGGTTGTGCTAAGTTCCTCCCAAGTCTGCCAAAATTAATGCATGAATAGATTATCCAATGACCCAAAAATTTATAATGATGAATTTTTGATTTGGGGCCAAAGGTCCACAAACTCATAGTTAGCATGGAAAATTTATTCTATCAAATTTAATTTATCAAAATAATGTATTATTACTAATTCATCTTAAGAGACAATTTACTTAGGGTCCTTTTCTAGGATCTTGAAGGGAAGTGACATGAGAGGTGTTATAATAATACAAAGGCACACTTGAGCATATCAATAATATTTAATAAGATAGTAATAACAATTAAATTCTAAAAAGATAACAATAATTCCAAGGTTCAAACAGTGACACTCACATTACTGACACCAATCAAGGCTAAGTAAGCAAAGAATTAACCTTGCCAAGGCTCCTAAAAGACTGTAACAAGTATGCATTGTTAACACATATTGAAACAATAGTCAAGGTGATCACAAAATAACAAGGTAAATGACTTACCATAAATTGCCACATACATGACAACATAAGCAATCCCACACATCATTAAAACACACAAAGTCAATATAAAGTATAATACATGATAGAAAAAGTCAAGGATGATTAAAAATGAAAATTATAATAAAATGAAATAGATATACTACTTCAATCAAGTGTTTATGGCTCAACATAATACCCAATTTTACTTGTGTTATTTTTGCTTGTTCATTATCCCTTGATTTTTAGAATCCACCACTAACCTAGCTCATTTTACATATAGCTACACCCAAAAATGACATCAACAATACATATAACATATAATATATTCAAATATGAAATAAATAGAGTAATGCATAAAATTTAATATCATAACCAAATTAACTCATATATAAAATAAACTCTATAGCATTTTATCCACTATCTAAAAATTTAGATTAAAATAATGGATCAAATATAGTTGAATATGGTAAAAGTATATTGAAACTATGTATAATAATATAGAAATGAGATATGCAGGTCGATTCATAATACCAAATTGTATCTAAAATATCAATATAATTATCTTATTTTTTTATCACAATGCTCAAAAACACAAAAAATTGATGGCAATCCTTCACTTTAGCTTGTTGTAATATTTCAATGATTTTTTTCTATGTCAATATTTGTATTAAAAGAAGACCATAATTAAAGTTGAAACTATGTAGACATAACCGTTAAAAACTATGTCACCATTCCTCTTGGTTGAATGTGCTATTATTTATGTAAAATGTTTATTTCCTTTTAAAATAAATTTATGTATTAACAATCCATCTAAATCAAGAAAAAACATGTGTTTTTACAAATTTATTGTAGAAAATAATAATACTTAGGTTCATATCGAAATACATTTTTTTAATGTAACAGTGAATTGAAAATAAAAATTAAATAATCTTATATTCAAGCCTCTACCTAAGTCTACATAAAAATATTGAAAAAAATAGGTACAAAATTATATAAAACTATATGATAAGAAAGCAAAGAAGGTTTGTTAAGTGGTAATTGGATTTTAATAATTGATTGTGAGCGAATAGCATAATTAATATTATTTTATTTGATGTACCTACTGTGTCCATGACAAAAAAATTTGTAGTCTCATGACAATTATTTGGGCCTTTAGGATAATAAATTAAATAAAAATTATTTTCAAAACTAAAAATAACAAAAACTAGAATGTAGAACTTGAAAATAATATGTTACGAAAATGATATACTAACAATATAGTTTTTAGATGTTGTTGAAATTTGTGGCCACCTACTTTTTATAATATAATATTTATGTATTCTTTACAATGATAAAAAATATGTATTTATTTTTCTATTTTATTATGGGTGGCTATTCATTTTTATTTCACTTACATTTTAACATTTGATAAAAAAACATTATTATAATGTTATAGAATAAAACTATTTTTTATAAATAGTTAGACAAGAAAAGAATATTTGAGTGATATGAATTCCCTTATTTCATTATTTAACTTTTTGAAATAGTTTCCCAACAAATATTTATAAAATCATTGAGTTATATGGTATCGGTAACCACCCACTTCATATAATCACATAATAAAACAATTTGAAAGTTGTATGACATGGATGTAGATAAGTTTTTGTCTTAAAAAACAATCATTGAGTGACATGTAAATTTAATTAAATGTTGTAAATAGTTATAAAATAATATAATATTTGAGTGATATATAATGGGCGTCTACCCATGTTAGAGGAAATTTCACATCACATTATTTGAGTGACATGGAATGAGTGGACACCGAATTTAAAGGGATTATATTTGATTGATATGGAATTTTAATTGAATGCCGTAAATACTTATAAAATAATATAATCTTTAATTAATATTGAATGGGTGGTCTCCCACATTAAAGGGAATTTCACAACATGTTCTTTTAGTGATATGGAATGGGCAACCACCAAATTTAAATGAAATTTCACCTCATAAACAAAATATTATTCCCTCATTCATAATTGAATGTTGTGTATGTCATATTTTCTCTATAATATTTTAAAAATATGATAATTATTTAGTAATATGAGATGAAAAATAACCCGCTCCATATTTAAGATAATTTCACATAATGAAACTTATGAGAGTATAGTTAAAAAATGTGATCATTGAATTATTATATAAACTTGAAATAAGTTTTTATTCATTTGAAACTATAATAATTTACATTTAATATTGAAATAAAATCTTATAATATAAACTTGTAATAATAATTTACATTTAATATTGCAATAAAAAATTATAATAAAATTCTATAATAAATTTGATTCAATTGAAACTATATTAGTTTACATTTAATATTGTAATAGAAGCTTATAATAAAAAAAATTTAATACTATTTGATTAATTATGTCTAATTTATTTTTATTTATTTCAAGAACATAATTTTTATTCATTCAGAACTATAATAGTTTACATTTAATATTGAAATTAAAATAGTTTATATTTAATATTACAATAAAATATTATAATAAGTTTTATTCATTTAAAACTATAATAGTTTAGATATATGATTGTAATAAAATCTTATACTAAAATATGTAATAAATTTTATTCATTTGAAACTGTAGTAGTTGACATTTAATATTTTAATATAAACTTATAATATAATCTTGTAAAAATAATTACATTTTATATTCTAAAGACTAATTATGTCTAATTTATTTTTACTTATTTTGATAAAATAATTTTTATTCATTTTTAACTATAATAGTTTATATTTAATATTGTAATGAAACATTATAATATAAGATTGAAATAAAAATTTACATTTAATATTGTAATAATAGTCTAACTTCAAAATATTAGGCATTTCATTTTCATATTATAATGAAATTATATAATAATATTTTTTTATAAATAATGGATAATTTATGAGAAAAATTATAGTTCATTTTATTTATATAAATTTGTGAAGGCAACACACTATCAACTAAGAATAAATTTAATATAAGTTTTCACCATAAAACTAGTATTTTGAAGTTTCATGATGACTAAAACATGGGTTTTCAAATTTCATATTTAATTCGTGAGGTTTATTCAAAATTTTTAAAAAAACATTTTAAATTGGGGGTAAATTAAAAATCTCATTGTGGCATATTCAAAATTAAAAAAAATTCATGTTTTGAAATGAACAGATATTTTCAATATGAGATATTAAATTTTTGAAAACATTTTATTTTCAATATATAAAAATATTTATGAGTTGATACATTATATATTTTTTACAATAAAATCTATTGGGTTTCATTTTTTTAATTTTTTTATTAGCAATAAAAGTGAAATAAATAAGAAGAATGCAACACTCCATTAGATTTTGGGTTTTTAGTTGAATGAAATAAGAATATGAAATTTATTTGTAGTAACAAATTAATATCAACATTTACTAAAAAATAATATTGAAATTAACTTGAAAATGAGAAAAATATCATAACTAGGATCCCTATATATGGATCCAACTCCTCAATTTGACCAATAAAATATGGCATGAAAGATGAATGAGGCATTCTTTTGTAGACAAGGAGAAATATCAAGAAAAGGTGCATTAAATTAACAATAGTTATGACTATAAATAAATAGATCTAAAGGTTAAATAAATAATATCATAAACAATTTTTTTAGGGAAAAGGTAAGCTTTATTAAAGAATATTATCACCTTTCTAGGCATGTAGAAGAAAAGTTTTATTTAAGAAATTTATTTTTTGAAGGATTAAGTGGTAGATGATTGACACAAGTAAGGTTTGTGATAATTTATATCTTATTTCCAATTTTTTTTGTATTTATAACTATGTGGTGATATTTTACTTAAACATTTTATTATATATATGAAAACAACCGAGAGGTCTTCTTATATATAAAAGGAATGTGGAAGCACAAGTATGTATAGAGTGATCTATGATGTCTTATGTATCAGGGAATAACCCCTCATTTCATGGAATCAAGGTAAAAATATAACCAATTAGTCTTACTCATATCAAAATCATTTGGTGGAGGGATAAATATAATATTATACTCAAATAACTACCATAATAACTTATGAGGTGGTTTAGGTAATTGTTAAAATTGCCTTGTTTGGGGAGTTGAAATGATAAGTTGAGTAGTGGGTTATGCTAAGGTAAAATAATCAAAATGGTCATTTTATATAGTGTATGTATATACATTTCCATTATGCATGAATTACATACACATGTAATGTAGATGGCATTTCTTTCATAACAAGTATCCAATGTTGAACAAAGATAAGTTGTAATGTATATGATTAGGCATAACTTGAAATAAGGTATACATTGTCTTAGGTCCATTGGCTATATCTAATTATTTGGTCCCAAATACAAATGAATATGTATCATCAAATCCTCTTGTAATTTGATGTGACTTATAAATGCAATCCAGAGCTTATTGTTAGAGGTATAATCACTGGGGGGATGAATCAGTTAGCCCAGATAAACTAACTTAAATTTCAATCCTTTCAAACTCTTAATCAATTATCATAAGCATTCATGAATAATAGACATCATTCATAGCAATGAATAAGAGAAACAATGCAAGATCAAACACATAACACATGACATATTTAAGAAACCCTCTTGGGAGAGAAAACCCACTGGAACCTACAATTAGACTACTATCATATAATAATAAGAACCAATTTATAATAGCTACAACTAATCAAGGAACTACCATCCCTTATTTAGTCAGACTATAATCTCATAAGGTGCTAAAATCCCTGTTTAGTTGAACAACCACACCAACTAGACTTTTAGAAATATTCACCTTGAAAATAGGTTATAACCCCTTATATTTTGATTATAAATAATAATATATACGAACATAACATATCCTAAACATTGATTTCCTACAAATCTGATGGAGATACAAATTATATCATTTATCTTCAACTTTACACACTCAAAGCATCCAAAACATCCTTTTGGATCACCATAGACCTATTCACTCATCCTTAATCTAAAAGAGAACTATTTTGACACCAAAAATATGACCCATAGGTAATAAAAATATTAATTAATCTAATTTACTCATCAACTCATCTACTAGGCACTCTCCATCTCCTTTACTCCACAACTCTCACATACACACCTCTTGCAAGTCTAAATACCATCACATTTGGTTTCACTATTTATAGAGCATTCATGATCATCACCATCTTGGTCAAACAATAGGCATGAATTATCCCTTAAGTCATATATCACATCAAGACACAAATAAATAACATCCACATATGTTGGCCATAATACCCATGGGTCACCCTTAAGTAGCAACATCTTTCAATTAAGCCTTAGAAGCCCTTATAGGTCTCATGGAGACCTATTCACCCATTTATCTCTTCATCAAGAAAAAAAACATAATATCACATTAAATTACATAGTTCCACTCTAAATTACCCATTTTACATCCTCAAATGATCATAGTCATCATTGTAAACTTCTTTGTAAGTTCAATCAACTCAAACAATGACCTTGTTCATAAGGACACCATGAATGAACACACAATCAACTTATTAAGATTTGTTCATACTATATATCAATTGTTAAAGATTAATAATACCACATAAATCATCAAAAATCAGTCTAAAATGCTTTCCAATAGCTAATTAATCATGATATATCCAAATAGCAACAAAACAAACTCGAACAACCTTCTTGGGTTACTTGTAGAACACAGTCAATCACATAGTCAAATTTGGAGATTAATATATTTATATATAAATACATTAAGATGTTAAAATATATATTTAAATATGTACCTTTTATTACTCTACAAATTCTCTTTTTACACCATGAGAAAATTATGCTTGTATCAAAAGATATGGCCTGAAAATGAGACACTGGTCTTTCCTTTGTTAAATTTAAATATTTGAATTCAAACGGTCACAGTTAAAATTCAATCACTTAAAATGCATCTCATGCCCTTTTATATTATATTAAAAATTCACCATAAATATTATTTTAAGTAAATTTGTCTTTAATGATGTTAAACTTTGAACAAGTTGACCACTTTGACTCCACTCATGCCATTGATCTCAATCACATAATTAAATATGAACCATTTGATCCTTATCCTTTACCTTTGCTCCGTGTTAAACATAAATTACTTATTTAAATATTGATGCTTCCTAATATCTTGGAGAAAATTCACTTTTTTTATCTCCTCAAGATTTTCTCAAACTTTACCTAGTACAAAATTGACTAAGTATGGGAACCTTTGCAATCTATCTAAGAAGACAACTTTAAACCTCAATAACTTTTGATGCGCTTAGATGTATGATCTAAAATTTAGACCATATGTTATCCTTTAAATTATGAATATAAAAATTTATTAGTATTATCATAAAACCTTTTCATGTACAAGATATAATTCCATTAATATGCTCATTTAGATTTTTCTACCATAGAACCAACTATGCCTAGAACTGCTTGGAAGACCATCTTTGCACATGCATATCTTTTGATGTGCTTCATTGCATGACCTAAAACTTAACACATAGTAACTAGGAATAAAAATAAATAAAACCATATGATAAAATAATTATAAAACTTCCACAGATGTGAAATATGACTACATCAAAATTCTTACTCAAATTTTCTTGCCACATGCAAATTTGGCTAAGTATAAGAAAACACTATCAAACTGTCTGGAAGCCCCACTATGCACTAGCATATATTTTGTTGTGATTATTTTTATGAATTTATATTTAGTGAATAATATAATATATTATATCATATCTTAATTCATCCATATATCAATTTTCTCCTGAAACTTTCATATGTGTGAGATATGATGTCACCAAACTACTTACTCGACTTTGTTTGAACATAGAAAACACTGTCAAAATGCCTAAGAACCCAAATTTACACACACATATATTTGGATGAGATTAATAACATGACTTGAGACTTGGAACATAGTAACTTGGGACTAATTTTATCATAACCATATGACTAACTCCCCCTAACTCATCCACACACGGTAATTATGATGTCATCAAACTGCCTACACAAATATTCTACCATTGGACCCAAAATGTCTAGGTGAAAACTATGGACTACTAGATAAATTACACTTATGAACATAATAAATAAATTAATCCTTGAACTCTAATATTACCTATTTCATAATATCAATACTTTAGACTTATCCCTAATCATCTCTAAATAGCCAAACTCTGAAGATCAACCAAGCCCACATCAAGCATACTAGGATAAACACATTGCACACTTTGACATTGTTAGTTTAGACTATCAAGGAAATTCATCCACTCACTTATACACTTATATAAATTAAATGACAACTCTCCAATAATATCCTCCTTTGTCATTGATGTCAACACACATCATATAACTCACCTTCCTTCTCTCTCTTCAAGCACTCTCACAATAGGAGCTTTCTCCCCCTTTGACAAAATGATAAATTGGGAAAAAAATAATCCTAAGGACATAAAAATACTAAAAATAGTATAATAAAATATTATAAATATATTAAAAACTCCCCCTTACCTTGAGCCTATCTCTTCTTTCCTTGACAACATCCTTCTTGCTACATGCCAATATTTTTCTTCAACCAAAAATTGTAATCAATGAATAAATAACCCATGAAATACTAAATATGATGGAAATCACCAATAAAAATATAAATGGGACTCCCCATATGATATCTAATCCATTTCACCTCTTGATCATCTTCATATCTCCACATACCATGAAGAATCACCACATAGGCTTACTAGTCGTTTCTCTTAAGCCACCTCAAGGATCATCAATAAAAAGTCATGCCATTCACTATATAGGAAAAATGTTTTAAAAAAACCTAATAACTCACCTTGAAACATAAATACCTTTATCTTTTGGATAAATTGAGCAAAAAGAACTCTTCTTCACACTAGGCCTGTCTAGTCTCCTTATAGCCCTACCTGAAACTTACAAAGCCTGCAACTTTCTCTAAACACAACTTCAAGTTCTCAAAATTAATATATGGATAAATTTCATATGACCCCTCATGAAAACAAATTTCATCACCTATATCATCTTGTGAAACATACTTCCTTCATAAACCTACTAGCTAATTAGGCCTCTAATTTGACAAAAACTTGAATAACTTGAAATCCACAAACCTTCAAATCTCTGTGAAGATTTATTTAAAAAATAATTGGCACAATAAAACTATTAATAAGCCTTAAATCTCAAATTATAAGGCAAGACACTTTTCTAACATAGCACAAAACCCTAAAAACTCAAAACAAACAAGGTCAACAAACCTCATCTAAAACTTCTTGCACACCTAGAGACAACCACCACACACTTCTAGACCAAAAATTGAGCCTCCATAACTTTTTGAAATCAAACTTCATATAACCCATTTTAGGCCTACTTTACCTTACTCCAAAACTAAGAAAATTGAGATCACTAAAAAATCTTCAATTTGACTTCAACATACCTTCAGACCACAAAACCACTTGAAGCAAGCTAAAATAAGGTCAATTTTTTTTTGAGCATTGAAATACTATTAAAATTTAATTAATCTCATTATTACATATGAAAAAACCCATTATAACCCTACAGACATTGCATACATAACAATACTTACTTCTCCACTAAAAGGAGTCTCTTAAGAAGCATAGACAGAGACACCCTACTTCACAATGTCCTAGAATAGTGTGAAACTAGGAGTTACCCAAAAATCCTCATATTCCTTCTCTTATTTGGTTATCTGATACTTTTATTTCTTATTCTTATTTTTACGCTTAAGATAAGCAACATGATGAACCACCACAACATTCTCCTTCTCTTCTAAGATTGAATTGGCAAAACATGGAGACAACAAAGATTCATGACATACCTTTTCATCTAAATAATCTTCCTTGCAGTTTTCAACCTCATCACTAGGCACTAAAAAATATTTTTATTTGGATGTAACTTGCTAAATAATATCAAGATATTCACTTGGATCCATACTCACCTTAGAACTAGCCTCTCCTTGAGCTCAATCTTTTAATCCACAACATGAGTAGACAATGAGAGCCCTTGACACTATTTAAATTATATAGCATTCTCCAACATAAAAAATAGACTACTTAGACTATTAGAAACATAATTAATCATAATTTCCACCTTTGGTTTCCATGAGTTGACTTGCCTTCTTCCTTGTACTCTAGGAGCCTAATTGAACTCATTTTGACTTGATGACCTTTTCTTGTAAAATCTAGCAATGTGACCAATCTTCTCACAGTTGTAGCAAACCATTATTTTTGAAGTAACTCAAATTTCCCTTATTTATATGGAAAAAATATTATAGTGTGTCCTATGTCATAACAATTGAAACAGAATCTTTTTTTTGAAGAAGACTCACCTTGCCTTACCTTATTTGGACACTGCTTAGCAAAGTGTCCCTCATCAAAATAGTTGAAACACTTAACTTTTTTCACACATTTTGATTTATTACACCCATCATAGTTTCATGAAAAATCATTAATAATAGGTCTCTTGTATTCTTTATCTCTATACCCAAAGTGATTACATGTCTAATAATAACCATTAAAACTTACATACCTCATGGCATTTGGTTGTCTAATTTGATTTGTATTTAGTTTGATAGAACACTTAATTTATTATCTAATGATTTGTATTTAAATTCAAATTATTATTATTCACATTATTCTTCATCTTGTCTTGAGTTGCATTCTCTGGTTCTTCTTTGTATCCAAGACTAGTTCTATCACTTGCATGTTTTTGATCATTCCAAAAATTGTCTAGATCACTTGGGGTTTTTTAAAATATCATAAATGACTTCACCTTCTTACTATATGTCTTATCTAACTAATAATTCAATGTCTCATTTTAAATTACATACCTTGAACATTCATCTTCTTTATCTTTCAAGCTTGTAGATAGGATTTCCAATTGACAACTGAGATGCTTGACCATATCTTCATGCTCCTTGGTATCTTCATTCATTCTTTATTCATACACAATTAA
This sequence comes from Torreya grandis, assembly GCA_037957365.1. NCBI lineage: Eukaryota > Viridiplantae > Streptophyta > Pinopsida > Cupressales > Taxaceae > Torreya > Torreya grandis. The sequence continues at coordinate 2,604,849 of JARHVA010002372.1, read as the reverse complement.
TTTATCCTCATATTCCTTGATTTTTTAATTCATCTTCTTGTTAGTATTCTTCTCAATCTTTAATTATTCAAGGGAATTCATCAATTCAGTCTCATAGTCCACCTCATCTTTATCAACATCTGAATCACTCCAAGTAGACTCCTTTTGATATGAGAAACTTCCTTCCTCAGCCATGAAAATGGATTCATATTCAATAGGACCATCATCTTCATTAACATACTCTAAGTCACTATCTTCATTCTCATTTGGTGAACTACAATCTTTATTGGTATAGAGACTCTTCTTGTTCTTGAAGGACTTATTCTTATTTTTATACTTTCTAAATCCTTTACTCTTGTATGTCTTCTTGTATTCATCATGGGATTCATCATGTTATTCATCATCATGATTAAGATGTAAATTTATATCAAAATGTCCTATCTCTTCATAATTTAAGAATTTTAACTGTAGTTTATCCTTATACTTGCCTAAACCTATTTTTAATTTCCTTGTAAACAAAGCAATTTATTTATTTGCATTAGTATCAGATGTGTCATCCTCTTTGTGTTTCTTACCTTAAAATTTATTATTTGGATTCATTTCTATCTTTAATGTTTCTTCCTTATTTGGTGGTATATCATCATTCTTCCTCATCTCATAGGTAGTAAAGATGCCATGTAATTCATCCAACTTCAACTGAGTACGAGCATGAATTTTTTCTATAGAAGATATTTTAGGATCAAATTTTAGAGAGGGACCTTAATACCTTTTAAAATATAGTATCTTATTTACGGTTATCTCTAGGACATTTGATGATGTTCACAATCTCATCAACTCTCTATAGAAAATATGCCACAGATTCTTCTTCCTTCATATTGACTCTTAAATTGTCTTCGATGAGTCTACAATTTTGCTAGTTTAAATTTTGAGTCTCCTTCATAAATGGTATTCAATTTATCCCACATTTCCTTAATAGATGTATAATTGATTACCTTGGTGTATTTTGTCTATGAAAGACCACAAGTGATAGCATTCATTGCCTTAGAATTATTCTAAAAAAACTTATTATCTACAACACTAGATGGAGGAATAGTAGGTTCAGAATAACCATCCATAATAGATTGCCAAATGTCAAACCCTAGGGACATGATTTAGGTTATCATATTTACACTCTAAAAATCATAATTGGATCCATTAAACATTGGTGCTTTCTTATTAGATAAACCTCCTTGATGAATACCCATATTGTACCTCAAATCACCTTTAAGGTATCAATCCTTTATCAAAGGACCTGCTCAGATACCAATTGTTAGAGGTACAATCATTGAAAGGGGGGAGGTGAATCATTGAGCCTAGATAATCCAAATTTAATTTCAATCCTTTCAAACTCTTAATAATTATCATAAACATTCATGAATCATACAAATCATTCATAACAATGAATAAGAAAAATAATGCAATATCAAGCACATAACACATAACATATGTGAGAAACCCTCTTGGGGAATAAAACCCACTAAAACCTAAAATTAGACTACCATCCAATAATAACAAGAACTAATTTAGACTAGATACAATTGATCAAGGAACTACCATCCCTTATTTATTGGGACTACAATCCCATGAGTTGCTACACCATCTTTCTAGCTGAGCAACCACAACAACTAGACTTTTAATAAGCTTCACCTTGCAAGGAGGCTAAAACCCCCTATATGTTGAGAAACCACAAAAAAACCTATGAACACATCTATTAAACAATAATTTACTTCAAATCTAAAGGAGATAAAAAGTATATCAACTCTCTTCAAATTTTCACACTCAAATCATCTAAAACATTCTTTTGGATCACCCTAGACCTCTTTGCTCATCCTCAACTTGAAAAATCACTATTATGACATTAGAAACATGACCCACATGTCATAAACATATTAATTAATCTAATTTACTTATAAACTCATCTACTAGGAACTCTCCCTCTCTTTTGCTCCACAACTCTCACATACACACCTCTTACAAGTCTAGAAACCATTACATTTAGTTTCACTATTTATAGAGAATTCATGATCATCACCATCTTAGTCAGAAAATAGGCATAAATTAAACCTTAAATAATTTATCAAATTTAGACACATCTCAATACCATCCACATAGGTTGGCCATAGCACCCATGGGTCACCCTTAAGTAGCAACATCTTTCAATTAGGCCTTAAAAGCCCTTATAGGTCTCATAGAGACCTATTCACCCATTTGGCACTTCATCAAGAAAAATAAAAACATATGACCACTTTAAATTTCATATGTCTACTACAAATGACCTCTTTGACATCCTTAAATGATCATAGTCATCATTTCAGTCTTTTGTGCAAGCTCAATAATATCAAACAATGACCTTGTTCATAAGGACACCATGAATGAGCACACAGTCGACTTATTAAACTTTGATCATATTTTATATCTATTGGTAAAGATTCCAAATAATACAAAAATAATCCATAAGGAGTATACAATACTTTACAATAGTTAATTCATCATGGTATATCCAAACAACGATAAAAAAGCTCTAATAACCTTCTTGGTTTAGTTGCAGAACATAGTCAATCACATGATCAATCTTAGAGCTCAATATCTTTGTATATACATACATTAAGACCTTGAAATTTATATTTATAGATGTGCCTTGGAGTACTATACAAATTAACTTTTTATACCATAGTAAATTATGCCTATATCAAAAGATATGGCCCAAAAACTAGACACTGGTCTTTCTTTTGTTAAATTTAAATATTTGAATTCAAATAGTCACAGTTAAACTTAGATGACTTAAAATAAATATCATGCCATATAATATTAGATTAAATATACACCATAAATATTATATTAATTAAATTAATCTTTAACAATGTTAAACTTTTAATAGGTTGACCACTTTGACTCCACTTGCATCATCGATCTTAATCACATGATTAAATGTGAACCATTTGATCCTTATCCTTTACCTTTGCTCACTGTTAAACATCAAGTAATTATTTCAATCTCATTAATTCCTAAAATCTTGGAGAAAATATGCTCCATTGATCTCCTTAAGATTTGCTTGAGATTTAGCTAGTGCAAAATTCACCAAGTATGGGAACCCTTGCAATCTATCTGAGAGGCCTCCATTGAACCTCAATAACTTTTACTTCAATTAGAAATATGATATAAAATTTGGACCATATGTTCTAATTTAAATTAATAATCCAACCATATATTAATATACTCTTGGAACCTTTTTGTGTTCAAGATATAATGCTATTAATCTGCTCACTCAATTTTTTTTGCCACAAAGCCAACTATGCCTAAAACTACTTGAAAGGCTAAATTTGTACTTACATATATTTTAATTCACTTCATCACATGACCTAAAACTTAGTGCATAGAAACTAGGCATAAAACTAAACAAACCCATATGATCAATGTGTTCTGAAACTAACACGTGTGAAATATGATTACATCAAAATTCCTACTCAACTTTTCTTGCCACATGCAAATTTGGCTAAGTATGGGAAGACATTATCAAACTGCCTAGGATCCCAACTTTGCACTTACATATATTATGTCTCACTTATTCACATGACTTAATATTTATTGAATAAAATATCTCATATGGGAATTCATCCATATATTAATATTCTCTTGAAACTTTCATACGTGTGAGATATGACATCACCTAACTACTTACTCAACTCTGTTTGAACATATAAAACACTATCAAAATGTTTGGAAGCCCAAATTTTCACACACATATCTTTGGCTGCAGTTCATTGCATGACCTGAACTCAAACTACCTACTCAAAATTTTTGCCATTGGACCCAAAATATCTAGATGAAAACTATGGACTACCAGATGAATTACACTTATGTACACAAGAAATCAATGCATCCTTAACCTCTAATAAGACCACTTTCATAGTATTAATACTTTAGAATCATCCCTAATCACATATAAACCATCAGACTCTGAAGATCAACCAAGCCTACTTCAAGCATACTAGGATAAGCACATTGCACACTTTGTCATTGTCACTTTATACTATCAAGGCACTTCATCCACTCACTTATACATTTCTATGACATCACTAAAAACTCTCCAACACTTTTAAAAAGTTATTAAATCATTTCTTATTAATTCTCACTTAAATTTTTTCATTATTATCTTTGATTATATAATGTAATATTTTTATGTTCTAGGTTGAATACACCACCCTTAAAAATAATCACCCTTATTTAGATCCTCAAGGTATCTATGAACATATCATGTCATCTTAAATAATTTTTTATGGATATCTAAATTTGTATTTCCAATTTTGTTATTGACTTGTGAATCATCAATGTATCCAAGGACTTTTCATCCATTATGAATAGATATATTAATGGGCTCAATGATTCCTTGTACATTTCCTCTTGATCCTTATTTATCGTATCCAAAATTTTTGAAGTATATTAGTCTGAAACCATCTCATAAGAAATGAATCAGTGTTGGTATACTTTTATCGTAAACATTGGGAATCATGCCTTTTTTCAAAGAAATATATATTCTTTAGATAAGAATCAATAAGATGAATCACTAAAAAATATATTTTATCTAATTATAACACCTTATCTTAAAAATATATAATGATTTACATGAGTTATTGTTCAATAGGAATGGATAATTATGGATCATGTGGAACATCTATAGAATCATATTTTATAAGGGTATTCATATAAATACTATTATATGTACTATCCATATCACTTGACCTAACACTTTGCCTAATACCAAATCATAAGATGGAAAAAATAACACAATAACTAATATTACTCATAATATGAAGGCTAACATGGATTTTAAGGGTTTTAAAAATATGAAAAATAGGAGAAAAGAATAATTTATTAAGGGGTTAAATAATAATATGTAGGAAGATAATTTCTTGAAGCTTTACCTGCATCTTTTTTGCTCTTTTTCTCAATACCAGTTTTACTTGAAATTATTGAATGTTGATTTTCTAAAATCAAATTTGTACAAAAAGTAACTAGTTAAAATCTAATTTTATTTTATATCCATGCTTTTTATAACTTAATGAACCTAACATAAATAAATTACAATTTTATTTGAAAAACTATTGACAAAAAATAAGCCTTTAAATTTTATTTTGTTATTTACTTTCCCCTTTATATATGTAATTTTAATGTTTACTTATTATATAATATTTTAAATACAATAGGGAATGAAAAAGTTATTTTAACTTTGTGACTATTAGGAAACCGTATCTGACATAGATATGTGTAAATATACAAAATTTAAAGTGATTATTATAATTTTTCATGCTTATTTAATTTAAAAGATTGTTTATTGTGCAATATTTTAAATAATATATGGATGTACAAAGGATTTAAATTTATTTTGCTTTGTTAAAAAATTTCAAAAAAATATAAAATATTTATTTTAAACCACATTATGTTTTAAATTTTTTAAATTAAATTGTACTTTAAAAATTATATTATAGAGGATTTATTTTAAATGAAATTATATTTTAAAATACTTAATGTAAACCATACTTTATTTTAAAATATTTTGGATCTACTCAATAAGACATAGAAATTCAATAAATAAAGTATTTTAAAGTTTTAATTATATGTATTATATGTATAAGTATATAATTTATTTGAATTTATGCCCACTCTTAAAAAATTAACCTTGTTGACTTGATTATTTAAGATAATCCTCCATATGTCTAAAAAAAGGTGGCCACCCATTCTATAAATGCTGGTTGGTAGCCACCCTTTCCAAAAATAAATACTTCTAAATGTAAGTCCACACTATATGGTGAAAAATTCAAGCCTTTTTATTTTCTCAAGACTTAAAAAACCCTAATAATAATAAATTAGGAAAAAAGATATCCACATTATAATATGGGTTTTGAGTGGGTGGCCACCTATTCTAAAAATTAACCTTGTTGACTTGATTATATGAGATAATATCCAATACGTAAAAAAAATGGCCGTCACCCATTCTTAAAAAAATATATTTACCCAACTTATTTATAATGGGTAGCCACTCATTATTATATCATTTTGTAATATAATAATTGATGATCCCTAGTTGAAATATATTTTAATCCCATTAAAAATTAAAATTTCAAGCCTTTTTATTTTCTCAAAAATTTATAAAACTTAATAATAATAAATTAGGCAAAAAAAATCCAAATTCTAATCAAAGGTTTAGAGTGGGTGGTGATCCATTTGAAAAATTAAACTTGCTAATTTGATTCTCTAAGAGAATATTTTGTACAATAAAAAAGGGTATCCATCCATTCTAAAAAAAATGATTTAACCAACTTATTTAAAATGGGAAGCCACTCATTGTTTTGTCCTTTTGGAATATGACAATTGATGAGCCCCTCTAAAAATATTTTTTAAGCCTATACTAGTGAAATATGTTTCCATACATACTGTGACATGGGGTTACGTCCCATACAATTATGCATAATAATAAATTAATTTAATCTATAATAATGGTATTTTAAAAAGTGTTGAATATTTTTTTAGAATGAAGGACCACCCACTCTACTAAAATCTACTAACAAAAGTGGCAATGGCTAATGAGATGAAGTGACTAGTGGGAGGATACCAATTCAAAAAATTAACCTTGATGACTTGATCCAATGATAGAATCTTTTATACATTGAAAAATAAGGGCAAACACTCATCCTTAAAAAGTAATTTTAACCATTTTTTTATAAAGTCGATGGTCTCCTATTCTCTTATCCTTTTAGAATATGAGAAATGATGAGCCCTTATAAAAAATATTTTAAGCCATAACCATAAAATGGGATTCCTTATATACACACTACAACATGGGATAAGGGACCAATGTAGTTTTATAGACTAATAAATTAAATTAATTTTGAATAATGGTATTTTTGTAATATCCCCTCCAAATAGGGATATATGAAAGACAAAAAACTCTGATACCAAAGACAAAAGCTCTGATACCACTGTAATATCCCCTTCAAACAGGGAATATACCAACACAAAAAATCTGAACCAAGATATAATCTCTGTTGAATAAATTCAGAATGATAACAATAATATAGTTTTTTTCAATAGTAAATCACAGATCTTATCACTTGTCCTTCTAAACTATTACAATTGCCATCCTCTATTATGCATATAAATATAAAATACAGTCTTGAAAACCCTAGCTTTGCAAATCTGGAAGTGCAAATTGAATTCTGGAAAGTCTCGGCCCTTCTGTGTCGACACACAGTCGCCGTCGTCGGTCGATATCTCGCCGACATCGGTCTCTGTCGGTCGGATTTCTGCCGACGTCGGTCTTCAGTCGACCGATGTCGGTCACTGAAAACCCTCTGTCTGGCCGAGGTCAGTTCCTGCAATGATCTGTACGAACCTGTACGGATTCTGTACGGCCGCAAATTAAGCACAAGTTCCCTATTTTCAACCCCTGATCTAAAATATATGTCTCTAGCACAGTAGATCTCTAGCTGTATAATTTATTGAATCAAAACATAAAGCAATAAATACCTGGAATATCTGTGATAACTTCTATGTGAAGTTATCTCTCAAACCTAAAATTCTATGATAACCTTTGGATGAAGCTATCTCTCACTTTGGCAATATATCAGCTGATATTCCACAACCTCTTAATTGCACACACTGAAGAGGGAACGTTCTCCAATGCAAATGGAATCCTGGAACCCTAGGCTCAGTCTTCACAGAAGAAATTATTCAAAATCAATAATCAATAATCAATAGCATAATCACCATGGCCTCCATGGGAAACCCTTATACCCTCAAAAGATATGCTTGCCCTAATTAGGTTTTTCTTAAATTAGCATTAGGGTTTCTAATAAAAAATAGGCTAAATAATTAATATTTGATTAAATCAATCAAATATTAATATCTCCCTCAATACATGTCGGATCGACGAACCGATCGAAGCTAGTGAATCAGGGAGTGATTCCGCACATAACCATACCATCATAAAGGCGCTCTGCTGCATATCAAATATCCCTAAAAAGTAGGAGCCCTAGCCAAATATGTCTGAAATAACCTGAATGAAAATCAAATGTAGAAATCCTGTGAGTCAAAGTCGAGCCAAGCTCCATTATGACCCTCTATCCATCTTATTAGCCTACGAAGGTCGCATAATAGGCTAACCATGAACTCAGAACATGTCAATTGAGAAGGGGACATGACAATCCGCCCCTCCTAGAATTGCTTGCCCTCAAGCAATCACTGAATGACAAATCAATCAACCCACCTGGATCCCAAATGTAGTTAGGATCTCCACCACTGTCAATTAACACGAACCCCATGCCATGTCCATCCCAACTCTCATGTACTGGCGTCACATCATCTCTAGTACTAAGATAAGCACCCCAACATCCAATCCATAAATGAGAATCAACAAGCAAACTCCGTACCTGAATAATATCTAAAACTGGATTATGAAGGCTTGACATAGTCATATCATCATCAACCTGTGACCCGACTGTAACAGAAAGTTGAGTCCTCACCACATGTGACAACTCCTGAACTGAACTCACCTCAAGACCAAACTCGTCCTCATACCTCTCCTGTGTTGGTGCCAATGTGCTCTCGTCATCACCCTCAATCATGTTATGTGGTATAGGTACCTCCATCCGATGAAAAAACATATATCTGAAGCTGCTGCCCCGTATTGCCTTAAGAATATGTGTCGTCCCATCAACATTAAAGAGAACCTCCATGTCCTTGAGACGAAGAGTAACTTCCTCAAATGAATGAAGCCACTTCATACCCAAGACTAAGTCTATATCCCCCATGTTTACCACATAATAATCAGCCTTGAACTCATAGTTGTTTAAGCGCAATGGGAGGTCTCTAATCATACGTTCACACTTAAGAGTGTGACCATCGGCTACCTTAACTCTGATGCCCTCAAAACCTTCTATAGTGAGTCCACGCTTCTCCACAAATCTAGCATCTATGAAATTGTGAGTGGCTCCTGTATCAAGAAGGGTGATAACCTTCTGCCCTGCCAAAACTCCATGGAGTCTGAATGACTCATCCGACTGTATGCTGGATATGCGGGCCTCCTGTAGGTGAAGCTCTAACTCTGCCTCTGCATTAGGCCCTGAAGCCTCTGCCTCTTCCCCCTCAGCACTGTTATGCTGTTCGAAATCCTCAGAATCTGACTCCTCATAATATATCCACATCATACGATTCGCCTTGCCCTTAGGCCTCAAAGGACAATCGTGATGGATATCATATGGTCCTTTGCAGTAGAAGCAAAGCTTCTTCCTGCGTAGATCATTAAGCGCCTCACGATCCAAAGGTGGTGCTGCTGGATTAGCCTTTGAATCATTTTTAACTCCGGATTTATCTATGTTAAAATCCGGTCTCTCCGTATCTGTGTTGGAGCACTTATGGTCTCTAGATGAAGAAGTACCTTTGAAGTTAAATTTATGGGATGGGGCTGCCATCTCCATACTACGTGCCTTCTTCATAGCTACCTGTAATGAAGGAGGATCAAAAGCTTTGATCCACCCTCTCAATGGCTCTGTCAATCCCTCCATGAAGAGAACTACCAATCTACGCTCAGAAATATTGGGCACCATGACTGCCAATCTCTGAAACTCACCAATGAAGGACTCCAAGTTACCTATTTGTCTCAACTGTGCCAGATCTCGAAAGTAAACCTTGGGATCCTTCTTGTCAAACCGCTCAACCAATCTATCCACAAAGTCCTGATACTCTGTCACTTGGTTATGCTGAAGTGTTACCATACCATGGTACCACCAATCATGTGCTACTCCATCCAAGTGCAAAGTGGCATATTTGATGGCCTCTATCTCTGACATTGGTCTTAATGCCAAAAAGGTGTCAAGCTTATGAACCCAAGCTTGAGCTGTCATCTTGCCACTGCTGTCAAAGGTAGTCAAAGAAAGCTTACCCGTAGCCTTCTTCAGCTCACTGAATTGGACTCTAGGTCTCCTGTCCTGTCTAGCCAATCTATAGTGCTCTCTCCTCAAATTGACAAAATGATCAAAGGTTGTTCTCTCTTGAATATGAGGAGGTAATAAGTCCCACTCATCATTTGCAGCCATGTAAACATCTGCAAATGGAGAATTCCCTGCCTCCTCCTCTGCTGGTGCCTCTGGTTCTTCTTGAACAAATGAAGGGCGTGTAGGTCTATCAGCTGTTCTAGAGTGAGTCTGTTGTGGTCTTTGATTAACCGTAGCACTCCTGTCATCTCTTTGGTCCCTGTTCTGTCCATCAGGGGCGTTCATTCTCTCTATCATGGTCATAAGTCCCTGTAGTGTCTGAGCCATCTGCTGTTGGCTTGTCATCATAGCACGCTGAAACTCTCTGGTGGCCTGATCAGCATCATACCTGTGGCCCCTGGGTGGGCTGCCCTCACATCTGTCACTCATGATGATTGGTCTCTAATCTAACAACTGGATACCTTCAAGTAAGGCTCGGCTGCGTGTGTTATACCTGTGTGGTCCCAACTCTTGTGGCTGCATAAGATCTATAGACCCTCAGGCTGGCAGGATTTAGCTCTGATACCACTGTAATATCCCCTCCAAATAGGGATATATGAAAGACAAAAAACTCTGATACCAAAGACAAAAGCTCTGATACCACTGTAATATCCCTTCCAAATAGGGATATATGAAAGACAAAAAACTCTGATACCAAAGACAAAAGCTCTGATACCACTGTAATATCCCCTTCAAACAGGGAATATAGCAACACAAAAAATCTGAACCAAGATATAATCTCTATTGAATAAATTCAGAATGATAACAATAATATAGTTTTTTTCAATAGTAAATCACAGATCTTATCACTTGTCCTTCTAAACTATTACAATTGCCATCCTCTATTATGCATATAAATATAAAATACAGTCTTGAAAACCCTGGCTTTGCAAATCTGGAAGTGCAAATTGAATTCTGGAAAGTCTCGGCCCTTCTGTGTCGACACACAGTCACCGTCGTCGATCGATATCTCACCGACGTCGGTCTCTGTCGGTCTGATTTCTGCCGACGTCAGTCTTTAGTCGACCGATGTCGATCACTGAAAACCCTCTGTCTGGCCGAGGTCGGTTCCTGCAATGATCTGTACGAACCTGTACGGATTCTGTACAGCTGCAAATTAAGCACAACTTCCCTGTTTTCAACCCCTGATCTGAAATATATGTCTCTAGCACAGTAGATCTCTAGCTGTATAATTTATTGAATCAAAACATAAAGCAATAAATACCTGGAATATCTGTGATAACTTCTGTGTGAAGTTATCTCTCAAACCTGAAATTCTATGATAACCTCTGGATGAAGCTATCTCTCACTTTGGCAATATATCAGCTGATATTCCACAGCCTCTTAATTGCACACACTGAAGAGGGAACGTTCTCCAATGCAAATGGAATCCTGGAACCCTAGGCTCAGTCTTCACAGAAGAAATTCTTCGAAATCAATAATCAATAATCAATAGCATAATCACCATGGCCTCCATGAGAAACCCTTATACCCTCAAAAGATATGCTTGCCCTAATTAGGTTTTTCTTAAATTAGCATTAGGGTTTCTAATAAAAAATAGGCTAAATAATTAATATTTGATTAAATCAATCAAATATTAATATCTCCCTCAATACATGTCGGATCGACGAACCGATCGAAGCTTGTGAATCAGGGAGTGATTCCGCACATAACCATACCATCATAAAGGCACTCCGCTGCATATCAAATATCCCTAAAAAGTAGGAGCCCTGGCCAAATATGTCTGAAATAACTTGAATGAAAATCAAATGTAGAAATCCTGTGAGTCAAAGTCGAGCCAAGCTCCATTATGACCCTCTATCCATCTTATTAGCCTACGAAGGTCGCATAATAGGCTAACCATCAACTCAGAACATGTCAATTGAGAAGGGGACATGACAATTTTACAAAGTGTTGAATGATCATTTGTGAAATGGATGGCTTCCCACTCTAAACTTTTATAGTGGACAACTATCCATTTAAAAAAATAACTACCACTAAATATAAGTCTAAATTGAAATGTTGAAACTTACAAGACTATTTAATTTCTCAATACTTATATATTATTTTCCAAATATCCAAATCCTAGTATAGAATGAGAATTCACCCACTCTAAACATTTGTAGTGGGTGACCATCCATTCAAAAAATGTCTACCTTTAAATTTAAGTCAAAAATATATTATTCTCTATTATACATATACATATACATATACATAATTCCTTATGAATTGGGATTTAAAAACTATATTGCAATACTATTGTGTATCATTATTTATTGAGGATTGAAAAAACTATATGCAAGTAGTAATGTGTATATTTATATATTAAGATTTAGAGTGAACTATCACTCACTCTAAATCTAAATTCCCACTCTAAATCCCAATATGTGGATATCCTCACTAATATTTACATAAAGTTTTTTCAATTCCTAATATGTAATTATAAACACTAGTATTTGTATATAGCTTTTTAATTCTCAATATATAATTATACACAATAGTATTTATATATAATTTTTTTTAATTATCAGTATGTAATTATACATAATATTGATATATAATTATTAAATCCTAGTTATTTAGGAATAATAAATAGTTTTTTTAAAAAAAATATAGAGAATAATATATTTTAACTTACATTTAATGGAATTTATTTTTAGAATGTGTAGCCACCAACTTAGAATGTTTAGAATGGGTAGCTACCCATTCTATATTGAGATTTGTAGAATATAATTCATAATCCTTGAAAATGTGATACATATACATATACATATACATATACATATATATATATATATATACATATACATATACATATACATATACATATACATATACATATACATATACATATACATATACATATACAATTTATAGTGGGTGACCATCCATTTAAAAAATGTCTACCTTTACATTTAAGTCAAAAAATTATTATTCTCTATTATTTATACATATACATATACATATACATATACATATATATACATATACATAATTCCTTATGAATTGGGATTTAAAAATTATATTGAAATACTATTTTGTATCATTATTTATTGAGGATTGAAAAAACTATATGCAAGTAGTAATGTGTATATTTATATATTAGGATTTAGAGTGAACTATCACTCACTCTAAATCTAAATTCCCACTCTAAATCCCAATATGTGGATATCTTCAATAATATTTACATATAGTTTTTTCAATTCCTAATATGTAATTATAAACACTAGTCTTTGTATATAGCTTTTTAATTCTCAATATATAATTATACACAATAGTATTTATATATAATTTTTTTTAATTATCAGTATGTAATTATACATAATAATATTGATATATAGTTATTAAATCCTAGTTATTTAGGAATAATAAATAGTTTATTTTAAAAAAATATAGAGAATAATATATTTTAACTTACATTTAATGGAATTTATTTTTAGAATGCGTAGCCACCAACTCAAAATGTTTAGAATGGGTAGCTACCCATTCTATATTGAGATTTGTAGAATATAATTCATAATCCTTGAAAATGTGATCCTCTAAATTATTCATCTTGTAATATATGTCATTTTATATTTTTTCACTCATTCTTAGTCCTCCACACTTATCTTTCCAACTTTATTAAAATGGGTGACAAGTTCAACCATATATGTGATCCATTATGTTGAGACCCTTATGTTCACATTGTTTTATTTTGGTCATATTATTATTGTACATACATCCTAATATGACATGATCCTTATATTATTGAGATACAAGACACTTTATTGTATGTTGATTATATGATTTTTACATTAATATTAAGATAATAGGTTATGCACTTTCTGTTGTTTAATTTTGTTTACTTGGGTATTATTCAAATACTAGTGATAGATGATTTCAATAATTTATTGAAAGGCACATTATATTTCCTTACTAGTATATTTAGTGATTATTTAGCATGTGGCTGATTGTATTGATGTTTATGTGAGTGGAACAAGTATATTACCATTAAGATGATATCCATCGGATATATTTGTATGTATTTTTTATGGATTGAGATTACTTGTGTTATTTAAATTCTACAAATTAGACCATCTAAGGTAGTGAATGTTTTGTGTGAATTGACATGTGGATGATAGGGTAGGTTAGTGAGGGAAATTCAATAACATTAATAATGAGTGCATCATTAGTATAGTGGTGTAATAACTACTTAATTTCTAAAAATTATCATCCAATTCTAGTGTTATATGTGGACCTAGTCATAAGTTGTGAATCTTCTTTCCACCTAGAATTATTCACCCTATTGATGTGTTTTTTGTCACACCAATTTAGGTAGGGTGAAGATTCAACCAACCTCTCTTGAAAGGAGATGGAATCTCCCCAAAGTATATATTATCAGGTCTTGGTATTATTGGGTAAACTAGTGGTTGATGTGCAACTATTCTATTTCAAGAGGCATGTTTGGAATAAATTTAGATAAATGATAGGTAATATTGATCTTATGGATTAATTACTTGGAAAATAATGAGTTTGAATTTATCATGAAAATATAGTTGATGTAATAATTTTTCAATTCATACATGGATCCAACAGTGCATTAATAAAAATGATAAGGTTTAAAATCAAGATAAACATGTAAGGACATTTAAAATTTGAATCTAATCTACCTAATATATAATATTTATAATAAATAGTATAAGACAAGGGGAAAGATAAAGATGTAATCTTGTTTTACAGTGAATAAATATCTAATCCATTAGATTAGATGACATCCATGAAATAAATTTATTTTTTAACAAGTATGCACACAACCATGAATAAATATTATGAAAGAGTCTAATGTATTTAAATATGAATAAATATGGAAAAAATCACCATGTGCATGTGTAGATAATCAATAAAAATCTTCAAAACCTTTCAATTGATATATATTTGCTTTAAAAATAATTTTTAGATCCACCATAATCATGAGAAGTGTATAAAAATGCTTCACAATAACATTTCTCACAATAAAAACTAACTAGGAAAGTAATAAATTACAAGATATATGTGTCTGGTCCTCTACTCTACTCTCTAATACAAAAACAACCAACCCTTAACTCAATATTATTACTAGATTCAAAAAGAACTCAACCCATATATTTATACAAACCCTCTAAGTGGGTCAAAATATTCAATTCATGGGTCAATATCAAAGGTCCATATTCAATCTAGAAATATATCTTCTTAAGGAAATACATTTCATATATAAGACAATAAACTCTTCATTAAATTGTAGTAACAAGGTAATAGTGAAATTGTTAGATTATCCATGTACTCATCTTGAAGGTAAAAATGACTCCTTTGAATGCAATATTTTCCATTAAATGTTGTTAATGAGGCAATATTATAATATTAAATTATTTTAATTTACAGATATTCAAGTTAAATATCCTTCTTTCTGATGGATTATCACTATATTAAATATTGGAGCACACTTTATCTTCAATATTGAACACTCCTCTTGACAGTTGACCATATACTTTAATATGATGATCACATCTAGTTCAAGAAGTTATTTATACTCTTTTGGCCTTTACCTACCTAATCTTGATGTTCATGCCATCATCTAACTCAACCCACTATCTAATTTGCCTTGAACTCTATATTCCATGACCTCTATTGCACTAGATTATAAGATAATTCATCAATACATAAATATAATTGGATTTAAAATATAATTTATATATATTTAATGATTATATTGAAAATATGGTTGTTAAATTTAGGCACTGATTTTTTTTTAAATATCCAAATATTTTTTTTTTGAGATTTACATGACATGGCCACTTTTTGCTACTTATAAAATCTAATATGTCTATGTGTGTCAGAGTCTTATTACATGGTGAATCACCACTAACTCATACTTTGGATAATGGTCCAAATCATCTTTATTTTTCCTTGGCCATGGTGTAATGATATATTAACAAGTGGCAAGATATGACTCACCTAAATCTCTATAGGTCCTAGCTCAATGATGAATGCACTACTACCTTGGGGCCTCAATATATTAACATGTGGCCTCATCCTGGGAACTCAATTGATATATAAATTATCTTAATAATATAATTAACTCTAGGGATTAGGGAATTGTGATTTTTCCATGTAGAATAATCTTGTTCATCTAGAGTGTCCACCACCTACTCAATTTCTACTAACCATCCTAGGGATGTTGTGAAGACATATTTTTACATGTGGAATCATCCCATTCACATGAATGATATATTTCATGATAAATTAAAATATTCATCCTATGGGCATAGAGAAGTAGGATTTTACCATGTGTTATCACCCATTCACCCGAGAGCCTAGGGAATTTCAAAGAAATGACTAAGTCTAAAAGCCATGAGGAATTATTGTGTCATGATTTGACCATTATCCCATATGAGAAATACATAGACATTAGTCAATTGAATACAAATTTGAATGTAAATGACTACATTTTAAAAGTAAACAAATATAAAATCTTATCTATTTGAGGTAGAATGAAGTAGAAATAGACTAAAACTAGCATGTAAAACCTACCCCATTATACAAACCCTAGCTAATTTGATGGAATTGAAAGAATAAAATGACTAAGTTTGAATGATTAAATAATATAATAAATTATTCAAATAAAGTCAATATAATCAAAAGGACCAAAAATATCCAAGAAAATAACTACAAAAGCTCTAAATGAAAAGCTAGATAACAAAAAAAGATCTAAGTCACTTTTTCAATGTTGTTTTGATGGGAAAGATTTCCATCAAATTTAAGATCAATTAATTATGATGTGGATGTAAATGTGTCCTCTATTTATATGGTCACACTACATGAAAAATATGTATTCATTCATTGTCTCACTAGGCATCTAGCTATATTGATCTATCATGGGGTTCTAGTGGGATGAGATCATGAAACTTGTCAATATCTCACTCTCCCAAGGATCTGATGAACACTTGAATTCATGTAGACCATTAAGGGAGAAAAAAATATGGATCATTCCACTTGGTAGCATCTAATACATCTAAAATCGTGCTATAATTTGGACATGTATGAATGGTCCCAAGGACCTAGGGAAGTTAGATTGTGCCACTTGGTGAGATTTAGTTTACCTGAGAGCTCACAGATCCAAAAATTAGCTAAGTCTAGAAGGTTCATGAGGAAGTGAGTAAATGAAAATTGGATATATAATACATAACTATAAAGTATCCATTATGAATTTAATATGAAATTTGAAATAAAACAACTATGTACAAAATATATAAAAGCGAACAAGTGTATTAAAAACCCATGTAAAGACTTAGTAATTTATTCAACACTAAATCCAATTAAGTCCATTTTCATGAATAATGACTTAGTAAAAGATTAAAATTGTATGAATGATTAGTAACTTGAAATCAAAATGAAGTGGAAATGGATCAAATTGATTAGGAAAAGAAGTAGAAAACTCTAAAATAGTTAGATGACTTACTTAGATCTAAGGTGAAATGGTCTATAAGGTAAAATTTAATGCATTTACAAAATAAGTATAATATAGAACAAGTCTTAATAGAATCATAAAAATTCAAATATTTATATCAAAGTAGTATTTAATTTAAATTTGTCTAAAAATAATGAAGCATGATTAAGATTCAAATTTTGCATCTAATACCTTTAGCCAGTAGAAAAATGCATTTCAACAGGTAGAAACCACCAAAATAACTAAAAATATAATACTAGACTCTAGAGGAAAATAAGTTCCATGATTTCATAATGAAAATAAGGTGCATTTTGTAAATAAAAACAACTGGTGACTCTTTTGGAAAATACACCTAAGTATTTTAGAATAATAAAAACATGTCTAAGAACCCAAAATGTTCGGCCAAAACTATGCATGAAACATAAACAAATCCAAGAAGGGACAAGATGAGAATAGCTAAGTGACTAAATATAGTATCCCCAATGACCTGGTGTGTGCAAAATTAGTTAATTTATAATTTCATGGGACCTACAATGATTAATTTCTATAGTTCCAACCAACATGAAAATGAGTCCTAATTTGGAGATCCTTGTTTGGACATTACTCTACAAATAGATAAACATCTATATGACTAATATAGTTTTAGATGATTACACTCTAGGACTTGATCTATTTCCATCCAAGCATCCATATCCCTATTAAAAGTTTCCTAAATCACCCAACACTAAGTTTTTCTAAAATTGATTTTATTTTCTTGTTCTCTTTTATCTTTTTCTTCTTATTTTACTCTCCCAGTTCAAGGTTGTAGACCACTATGGCCAAAAAAATCTAGAAATATATATATATATATATATATATATATATATATATACATACATACATACATATATATATGCATATATATATACATATATATATATACATACATATATATATATATATATACATATATATATATATATATACATATATACATACATACACACACACACACACACACACACACACACACACACACACACACACACACACACACACACACACACACACACACACATATATATATACATATATGTGTGTGTGTGTGTGTGTGTGTGTGTGTGTGTGTGTGTGTGTGTGTGTGTGTGTGTGTGTGTGTGTGTGTGTGTGTGTGTGTATATATGTGTGCGTGCGTGTGTGCGTGCACGCGTGCGTGTGTGCGTGTGTGTGTGTGTCTAACACACACACACACATGTTTTATCTAAGCCTTCACCATAATAGGTGCATCTAAATAGCTTTAAGAACTAATTTAAAATATGATATATGTGCTTGTTTTCAAGAGTATACCTTCAGTAGCCAACTAGTTTTACTTGAACTCATTAGAACATGAATAAATTAAACATATACAATATTAAAAAACTTTTAAAATAAATTTATAAAAAAAATATTGAATTAAAAATGCAAAATAGTACACCAAAAAAAACAAAAATTGAGGTAATTACCAACCAACACATTTGTCTTTTCTAAAATCAGCATGTATCACATAACTTAGAACGAGCCAAAATCAAAATTGAGGAAAAAGGTTAAGGACATACCAATAAAAAAATAAAAATAAATCAAATGAAATCAAAAGCATAAAACACACAAAAACAAACCTATTTATAAATCCACAAGAGGCTAACTCATGATTGGAAATAGTGCTTGGGTAATTTCCATGAATAGGTAGTGGGACATCCTCTCTAGTCAAACTCTTTATCCTAAAAATATTCTGACCTAAAATTAAAAAAATAGAATAGATGCAACCAAAGGGCATAAAATTTTCTATATTTTCCCTTTATCTCATAATCTTTATCCCATAATAGGAAAAGAGAAATGATCCTAAAGGTTTTTATTTTGGCTCTCTTATCAAACCATTGCTTGAAAAATTGTTGATATTTACTGAAGTGTAGTAATGTTGCATCTTAAATTTATTATAATTGTATTAAGTTTATAATCATAGCTTCAATATTTTCATCATTTTTAAGATAATATGTCATGAATTTCAAGGTAGAGATTGTTAAATACATAGGGAAAACTGGGTCTTGATTGTACACTAAATGGTATGAAGAAGTACTTAGGGATGACTTGATTCTAATTATATAAAACTAAAGTGAAAATTTAAACATGTTATTCCAATCCCAATGATTCTTATCCAAGATTTTATTAATCACATCAATTAAATTATTATTTGTATATTTAAAGAAACCATTACCTTATAGATAATAATTAGAGGAGAAATTAAGGATTACCTTATTATTATATGCCCATTACATGAATTATAAATAAGAGAATTTAGGACCATTATCACATACAAATTTAAATGGAATTAAAAACTTGGTGATGATATACTCCTCAAGGAAGCCAATTACCACTTTTGATGTGAAAATTTTAAATGCTTGAGCCTCAGTCTAATGATTACAGTAGTCAATTTCTTCAAGATAAATTTATGTCTAGTTGTTGAATTAACATTGATAGCTATAAAAAATTAAAGTTCCCACCTTATGAAATGTTGAACCTCAATAATGGGCTTCAAAGGCATAGCAGTGTGACATTATTTGTGTGTTATAATTTTAAAAGTATGGTAAATTCTCACATGTGCATGAATATCCTTAAAAACATGTGTCCAATAGTCACTTGATTGAAGGATTTGGTGATATGTAGCATTACTTGAACCATGGTCATTCCCATATTTATTATGAAAATAATTAAGTACTTTAGTTGATTTTTTTATATTTAGACATCTTAGATAAATACCCTCATGATTATTTCTATATAAAATCCATAATTTTGTCATGAAATTGTTCTACTTTAAGTTTAATTATCTTCTTTGAGCAGATTTTAAATAATTGGGATAATTGTTATACAATAAGTAATAGACTATGTCTTGATACCACTCATCATTGGTGATAGAATGCACTATGTACTATTGATATATAATCTTAGAATCAACTTCAACCATCATTTTGCTTAGTCCTTGACCTCTTTATATCTTCATCATCTAAATTTATATATTAAATTCTTGTAAAATATTTATCCACTTAACTCTACATTCACGTAGCTCATTTAGCATGAACATTACCTTTACATCAAGATCAGGTATAACGGAAAACACTTTGCAACATAAAATATAATGTCTAAACCTTTTAACTACTTTGATTGAAGCAAATGCTTTTTTATCAATAGTATAATACTGGATGTAAACATTTTTGAGTGGAAAAATCATGAAATAAATTTGTCTCTCATATCTAAATTATCTTATTTGAGCTAAAACAATAACACTTGAGTGGTTTGAGGCAAAGGAATAAATTTATAAAGGCTACATAAATTATAGACAAATTAGGATTGGGGTGTTCACAATTAATTTATTAATTTCATAAAATTTATCATATGATTCACAAGTCCATTCAATCTTATCATATTTATTGAGCATGTATTTTAATGGTTTAACTATCTCTAAAAAATCTAAAATTAATTTGTGTACAAAATTGGTCTTATAGAAAAATGACTTCAACTCCTTTTTGATACCAACAAGGGAAGTTTTAGAATTGTTTCTACCCACTATGGATATGCCTCTTTTATAAATAATAATTCCCAATAAATTTCCTTTGGTAACTTGAAATATACACTTCTTTGGGTTTAAGGAAATACCATGCTCTCTACACTTTGTAATCCCATTTTCAAGTATTTCACATGATCTCTTCGGTCCTTATAAAAGATGGTTTGATCATCCATATAAATCATAATACACTTACCAATTAGATTCTTGAATGTAATGTCCATAACATGTTGAAATGTCTCTTATATGTGAAGGTCCCCCATTTTGTGGTGAAAGTTGTGTTTATTCTATCTTAAAGGTTCACCAACTCTTTCTTTTAACCAAAATATTCATATAACAAATACATCATTTTTGAACCATTCAAAATTTATAACACCCATCCAAATATGGTAAAGGGTAATTATATTTTTATAAATATTTATTTATATTCCTAAAATATACACACAAGTGTATAACTCCACTCTTTTTCCACATGGGAATAAGGTTTTTCACCCATGTAGATTGCCTAATAGGAAAAATAAAATTGGATGATAATAAAATTTGTACTTCCTTGAATATTAAAGGTTATAACAAAGGATTCACATGCCTATATATTTGATGGAAAGGATTAACTCTCTAATTTATAAAAATGGTATGAGTGATTATTGAAGTGTCAAATACCTTAAATTCATAATAAATATAATCTATAACATCATTGTATTCTTTCAAATCTTGTGCAGGTTCATGCTTCTCTTTTTTAGTATAAGTTTTGCCTAAGATCACTTTCTTTGAATCATTTACATTCCCAATATTAAATGGCTCACACTTCATACCTTTGGAAAAGGATATGTTCTCTCCCTCACTTTGATAGCCCATGTCAAACAACCTTTCCAAAGAGACCATGAATTTTGGGATGTTTTGTTTTTTAGGTTTAACACACCTTCATCTAGCCCAAAGTCATTTCTATCATCCTCATCCATGATTTGAGATTTAAACACATCCATGTTCATGATAAATTAAAAAATATGTTGATCATAATATAAATCTTGATTTTTATTGATATTATATAGGATGGAAGGAATTTAAATCTATTCTACTAAAAACCTCTTCAAGCAAGAATTAGCAATTGGCTCTAAAATATTTGTAGTTGTTAAATCATCTATTGTGTGATTTATCCGATGAGGTATTTCTTGTCTATTAAATTCATCAAAGTCATCTATCAAATTCCATAATTTTTTGTGTTATCTTGACAATAATTTTTCATTACAAGCATAATGAATTCTAACTTGCTTAACCACAAGCTCTAAATCACCTAACACCTTCAAATATTTGACATTCTTCCTAAGAGCAAACTAAAGTCCATGAATCAACATTTTTATTCAATAACATTATCTGTACATGTAAATCACAACCTAAATGCATCCAAATATTCATTCCCATTTATATTGATATGTTTAATTTTGGTACCACAACCTTACTTAGATTTCGAACCATCAAACTTTAATACCCATAATCGACTATCCTTTGTTTTCTACTATTTTTGAGATATGAGTTCTTCAACAATGTCAGTTTCATTATTTATACCTTTGAAATCAATAAGATAAACATATTGTTCATTGATTTATAATTACCTCTTGCTTCTCTCTTCATTAACTGAATTGTGATTAGAGTTGTTCAGTGTAGAGGGATTTCCATCCTTGATCATTTTTAACTCTTCATCTTCACTTGGATTATCTTGTTTAGAACTACCATCTTTGTTTCTATTATTTTCAGTGCTAAGAGGAATGGTGGACTATGATACCTCACCTTAGGTTCAATAGTATTCAAATTTACAAATATAGGGACAAATATAGATGATAATGCTACCTTAATTTTATAGAATGAATATTTTTTATCAAGTTTCTATCTCCTTAATCTCATTTTCTAGTTCAATACTTGGAGATTCTAATTTTTCTTATATGAAAAAATGTTAGCATTCAGATTATCAATAATTAAATCATAAAAAATAGTTTATCTATCATTATTATCAACACCATTGATATCCTTTTTATCATCTCTTGTATAATAGGTGAAACAATACCAATGAGTAAGACTTCTTTAAATATATTTTTAATACTATAAATGATAAGATCAAACTCTTCATACATAATCTCATTGGTAATATTGTCTTTAGTGATAAAATATTTCATTTTTTGTTCCCTCTCAATATTAATTTAATTTGGAATACCATGACATGGGAGCCACATATGGTAAAAATCAGTTGCCATATATTTGTTCAATGTCTTAGACCAATCTCTACTCAAGAGCATATCATACATATCAGGGATATCAACTACCTAAATATAAATGTATTATTGTACCTTATAATCTAAAGATAGTTTCATGTGAATATGGTTCAATTCATCAACTAATTTAACCTTTTATTTTCTGAGCAACACCACATTCTTATTTAAATTGGTAAGAGTCAATCCTAGTTTTTGACAAACTGAGAATGACATGACATAATTTAAAGCACTCAAATCCACCAAAAAATTACGTAATTTTTTACCAAAATATGAAATAATAGAATAAAATGATGAGTTTTAGTGTTTTCTTTATTAAAATCATGTTCATACACTACTTTATTAATTTCTTTTCCTTTTGGAGGAGGCAAATATTTTAACAACAATTCTTTCTAATTAGACATTTGTAGCATCTAAAAAATAGATATGTTATCTTTAGTTTATTTAAGTATTATAAAATATTATATCCATGTTTGTTTTTTTATAGTGCCTTATAAAATTTTATGGGAGTAACATTATTCTTTGATTGTGAATATGCGTTAGACCCTTTCAAGCAAAATGAATTATTATTCAATTTTTCATTGAGTGGAATGTGGATGTTATTTGGAGGAGTAAAAGTTGTCAAAGGTTACTTATCTTTTATCCTCAGTGTGTAATAGTTTCCTCTTTAAAATTGGATAAAATATTACACTTCATCTAATTTATCTTCTAGCTTGTTATCACTCTCACCTAGGAGTTCATAAGTTTATAAAATAAGTTGTACTTGGGCTTATTATAGTTTTATTTTGTTTTTTTTTAGTTGTAAGCACTATTTATAAAATTTTCATTTCATTTTGAAATATGTTTGAGATGAACATTAAATTAGCATAATCAGTGTCAACATGATCTACTATATTATGTATATAAACTAAGTGGGTAAGGCCAAATCAACCAAATTTTTAAAAAAAATTAGCATTGTTGTTGGTTCGATTTATATTTTCAAAGGGAGAAGGTATACCTCCATTTTTAGGCTTGGTATTAAATTGGTGATTAGTCCTTTAGAAATTAAATAGTTTAATTTGAGAAGAGTTATATTTAATCTTATTTTGAGGTACCTCTCTTCATAAATCAACTACATCATCAGTCAATCTTCTAACCAACAATTATAGGTTTCTAATCCAAGAATTTACATTAGTATTATGATTATTCATCATACCATTCTTCTAATTTGTGTGTGATATAGGTGATACAACATTAATAAATATAGGTATAAGAGGTTTTATTTTATTATGAGCTATAATATAATTTATTTAATTATTTAAAAATGATGGGACTGCTTGGTAATTGTGAATTGGACTAGCATGAATAATCATTTTAGGCATACCCATAGGGTTATTATAAGGTGTAAGAAGATTTTTTTGGTCACTTGGCTATGGTGACATATAATTTAGATGAATAAACTGACTCTCAAGTATTTGATTGATGGGGATTCGACTGTAAGTCATGTTTTGATTTGAGTACATAGCTCTTGGGATTAGGTTCATCACTAGTGTATTATGCATAAATTCTTGATTGATAATTGGGATTTGGTTATATGCTCTTGGTTATAACATATATGGTAATGGACCAGCACCATATCCTTTTGACATAATTTATTTCATGTTATTGATGGCTTCATTTTAGGCTAAAGACAAAGTGCAAGAGTTGCATGATTTCTTCTAAAGAACATAGATGAAATTAGGTCTAATGCTCTTAAGTAAATTTGAATAACAACCACTTATATTTGGGTATAGTTATATTTCAGTATATTATACAACTTATGGAAATAGATGTTAAACATACTCATTGGTTCAATTTCCTCTCTATACACAGTAGAAAATTGATGATATAAGATGGTAAGATCAATAGTTACCCTAAAGTGATTGAAAAAAATGGTTAATAGATCATTCCAAGAGGTGATGAATCCATTTATCAAGCCAAGATACCAACCATAAACCACCTCATTTAAGGAATAAGGAAATGAGTAGTAAAACAGATCCTCATGTTGGACTTGATTTATTATAATAACATCTTTAAAATCTTGAATATGTTCTTCAATAGTTTGAATCCCACCTTTCACATAGTTTTAACAATTTTTCTCAAGATTCTTTGGAAAATCATGAGTAACCCCAATATTTTTGTGGGGAAGTTACCTCTACCAAACCAAGAAAAATTGATTGGTGGGTTTTGAGGGGTAACACAAGTATTAACAAAGGAAAGTATAGTTCTAGGATAACTATTGGTTGATTAAGTATATATAATCTTGGATTTACCTTTGCTAGATCTAATTTTTATATGATAAGTGAGGTACAATAGTTTAAAATCACCCTCAATAGACTTTGAACTCTTGATAATCATTATATTTTCAATATTTTAAACTTGGAATGTCTTAGTATAGGTAATATTTGCCTAATTCTAAAATTGAAATCTTGGTTTCAAACCTTAATGATTCATAGTTGTTAAAATAATTATAGTTTGAGCCCTCCTAGTGATAGTCTATTGATGGGTCATTTGGCATACCAACTTAGGTAGGGTAAGGATTCATTCAACCTCTCCTAAAAGGAGATATAATCTCCCCAAGGTATATATTAATAGGTCTTGGTATTGCTAGGTAACCTAGTGGTTAATGTGTAATTATTCCATTTCAAGGGACATAATTTAGAATAAATTTAGACAAATGATAGGTAATGTTGATCTTATGGATTCATTTCTTGGAAAATAATTAGTTTTGATTTATCATGGAAATGTAACTAATGTAATAATTTGTTCATTATATACATGGATTCAAAAGTGCATTAAAAATAATGACAAGGTTTGAAATCAAGATAAACATGTAAGCATAGATTATAAATTTGAATCTAATGTACCTATTATAACATTTTTATAAAAAAATAGAAAAATAGAAGGGGAAAGAGAAATATGTAAGCCTATTTTTTAGTGAAAATAAATATGATCCATTCAATTAGATTGAATCCATCAAATTAATCTATTATCTGATGAGTATGCACACATCCATGAACAAAGATGATGAAAGAGTATGAGGTATTCATTAATGAAGAAATATAAACAAAATCACCATATACATGCATAGATAATGAATAATAATCTTTAAAACCTTTCAAATTTATAGATATTTTATTAAAAAAAATGTTTGGATCTACCATAATTAGAAGTATAGAAAAATGCTTCTTAGAAACATTGCTCACAAGAAAAACTAACTAGGAAAGCAAGAAATTGTAATAAATAAGTGTCAAGTCCTCTATTTTACTCTCTGATACAAAAATAATTAGTCCTTAACTTAGTCTTATTATTGTATTTAAATATAACTCATCCCACATATGGAGACAAACCCTTCACTCATGAAATGGGTGAAAATATTCAAAGCATGGGTCATAAATGCCATGTATAAGACAAAAAAATCTTCATTATATTATAGTAACAAGGCATAAATAAAACTGTTAGATTCTCCATGTGATCATCTTCAAGGCAATAATGCCTCATTTGAATTCATCCCTTTTCCATTAAATATTTGTAATAATGAAATATTAGAATAACAAATCATTCTAATTTACATAAATTCAATTTAAATATCATTCCTTTTGATGGATTATCACTATATTAAATTTTGGGGAAAACTTTATCTTCAAACTATGAATAATCCTCCTGACAGTTGACCATATGCTTTACTATGATGACCACTCTTTATTAAGGCATTTCTTTATCATTTTGTGACCTTTGCCTACATATTAATATTATAAAGACCATCATCTGAATCAACCCACTATCTAATTTTCCTTGAACTCTGTATTCCAGAATCTCTATTACACTAGACAACAAGATAATTCATGACAACATAAATTTAATTAGACTTACACTCCAATTTATGGATATTGATGGCCTATATGGGTAATATGTTTGTCAAGTTTAAACTATGTTATTTTTTTTAATGTTTCATGTATCTTTATTAGGAGAGTCACACCACATGTCC
>JARHVA010002372.1:2527500-2575000 GCA_037957365.1 Torreya grandis | reverse complement strand
TTCTAAAATATATAAAAGAGACTAAGTGTAATGATAAATCCATGTAAATACTTAGTCATTTTCTCAATCATAAATCCGATTAAGTCCATTTTTATGAAGAACAACTAATTAAAATAATAAAATCATAGAATACTTAGTCATTTTAATTTGAACTAAAGCAAAAAATGGATCAAATTACTTAGGAAAAACATAAAAAAAACTCTGAAATAGTTGGATAACTTGCATATATGTATGGTGAAATGGTTTGAAAAGTTAAATTTAATGCATTGCCAAAATAATTACAAGATATACCAAGACTTAATAGAATCATATAAATTCAAATATTTATATCAAACCAGTCCTAAATGTAAATTTGAAATAAAGTGTTTATTATGATCATTTTTGATTTAGACTTGGCTAAAAATAATGAAGCTTGATTAATTTAGATTTTGCATGTAAGACTATTAGTCACCATAAAAAGGTATTTCAACAAGCATAAACTACCCAACACCCTTAAGGATATAAAACCAGACTTCAAAGTAAAACAGGTTTCATGATTTCATAATTAAATGAGGGCATGTTATGAAAACAAAAAAACACCCCTTTAACACTATTATTTACCTCTTTTCCCATGTATTACATATTTTTTGAAACATTTAAAAGGTCTTAAGGTTTAAAGGAGAGTCGACTTGTTATCACCACTTTCAAATTTCGGATAGGAACTTTCAACCAAATTTTTAAGTGGCTATAAATTGATTTAGAGGTAGATATTTGTGTAATTAAGTGCCAATTGGCTATAGGTTGGATTAATACTTGTTTAGAGTGTGAATCAAGCCATAGGACAACCCATGTGCCCATTTATGGCATGAGATAATGGGAGCATTGAAGAGGCATGGACTTCCCTCACTTTCCCACATGATATTTTAATAAGAGTTAATTATTTTTTGAACTTTTCAACCAAAATACAAGGGATGGAAAGAGACATGTGTAACCTTACCATTAGCTAATGGATGTGATTTATTTACCTATACGAGGAATGAAATTCTTCCTTGGAACACATTTTTTCCATTTTCAATTTGGGAATTCAGAGGAGATCTATAGGAGAAAAGGAGAAGCTAAGGGAAGAAGGAAGAGACATTTCCTTGTAAATAAGTAAACCAACCTGACCATTGTGAAGAGGAGTTATTTTGTGTTGAATGAAATAAATAACCCAATGTTTGCTTTGATGCCCTTGATGTTTTTTTATGTATGTTATTAATTTTAAAGAGAAGTTTATCCCTCTTTTTTGTGATAACAAACCACAATTTGCACGTACAATTCAAAATCAACACTGACTCTAATATGATATAATTTGCCCAAGATCCATTATTAACACATACATATTTTCAATGACCACTTGTAATTTAACTTACTATTTTATTCACTTTTTGCTTGAAGTATTTGGTTTGACTCATAATACTTTTATTATGGGTCTATAATCATAATTTCAATGACTATTTCCAATTGATTAAGTCTTTTTAGATGTTCTAATTAAGCCTAAACCAGAACACTATCTACAACTTCTCCATTTACTCTAGGTTTGCCCTCTCACTATTTCATACAATTTGGTTTATTATTTCTATTGGTCTTTTGAAAAGACCAATGAGAATATTTTTGTTTACATAACGATATAGTGCAACTCTTCTAATTCAAATCATAAGTATCTTATTTGTAAATTCACTCCCTTGATATTCATATTTTTCCATTTAATAGGTCCCTTATTTAGATAAACATACATAGATTGGTTATTGATGTATATTGGAATGAGTAAAACAAAGACTTGATTTAATCTTGATTTAGATCTATTCTATGTTGGTGTATTAATTATGTAAATATTAAAGGAGGTTGAAACTTTTTGGAGACATGTTTGGGTCTTATCAGACCAAATGAATTTATTAAGGATGCCAAACTTGATGTAATACAACTATTATAGATGCCTCAATAAAAAGACTAAAATTATGTTTTAGCATGCTCAGGTAGAAGTACTCAATCGTTGAATATATAGATGAAGATTTAGAATTATAAACTCTATTCACTTTCCTCCCAATCTAATTTTCCTTCATTGCATAACACTATATAATTTTAACAAAGAATGGGAGACTCCAATCAGATTTTATAGTTCTTATTACCACTATCAAATGTAATAAACTTGATCATGAACTAATAATGAGTGAACATATAAATAATACAATCAATTGAATAATATAATAACCTTCTTCACCAAAGACCAAATTGGTATTCAAACTTTTGGTTATAATTGTATATTGGAGAGTTAAGTGCATGACCCAGTCATAAAACATGATCTTGATTATAATTATAAAACCAAACCTTTGATACAATTTTACAAAGCATAGATCAAATGATAAATAATAGAAGACTCCATTCTATAATCATAAATACATGATTGACTTATGTTTTTTTATTTGCACTGCGTAAGAAAAGAACTAATTTTACTTTACTTAAAATTTCCTCTATCATTTAATACTACATATAATTATTGACAAATACGTTACATAGTTGGGATCAATTCATCGACCAATATAACATTGAAATGGTTAACATTATTTGAAAACTTCAATTCATCTTCTGACCAAAATACTAAAAATTTAATTTTTATCTAGATATTCACCAAAAAATAATAATACTTAGATGACTATTTGATAGAGAATCATAGTAACTCAAACATGCCTAGTTTAGGACCTATCCAAGGAGATAACTATGCTTAAAACTATTCTTATTGGTAACAATATTTCTTACTAGGTTCAGGCACAATCTTTAGTAACAAGAATACCACATAGAATTTACAATATATCTTTCTTCATACCTTAAATCTTATCTTCAAATGATAATTATCTCATTTATTAAGTAAACTTCATGCATTCACTTACAGTTTTATATATTGTCATAACATATCCGTAAGAATAAAGGCCTTATTCATTCCCCTATTATCTCTCATCAATATTTTTAGAGACTAACTCTTTTAGCCTTATGATTACTTATTTTCCTCTTTCAAGCTTGGTTCAATGATGATATCCTTTCAAAATATATTCTAAACATATTTGTCTTCTCTAAGATGCTCTCCACATTTCTATAGATTATCCTTACTTTCTTTAGCCTTTCCTAATGTAGACATAGCTTCTAAATAGATTAATAGGATAATTTACATTTACATAGGGTGAATGCATGTTTACAAGGAGGTAATAATATTTTAGGATCATTTCATGAAGCTCCATGCCCTTTATATCTATCCACAAATATTTATAAACTTTACAAACATTATAATATTCAAACTATACCTTTTTGGTGGGAAAACTTTATAAGACAATTAGAGACCTCAGAAGGACAATTTGAAACCCTTATTAACTCTTAAAATAATCTTAGGGTCTCAAAAATATATAACAAGTACAACTTGTATATTTACATCATTAAAGTGGAACATATCTATATGATCCTACATTAGACTCCCCAGGTGGGATAAATATTTGAGCTCCTTCTCAAATAATGTTTTGGTTCCTTCTCTATTTTTCTCCAATATTTCTTCATCTTATTCTTAGCTATAATTTCATGATGCTAATCCGATGAGAAACTATAAGTCTTCCTCTTCTTATCTTTGTTTTAACCTATGAAATGAGGTTATCCATTCTTCATTGCATCATCTTCTTCTTGTACTCTTTCATCTTGAGCTTTTATGCTACTTTGATAGATACCTACACAAACAAAATTGAAAATAACATTTAAATTAGAAAATAAATATTTTTCATTACTTTCTCATATTCTTCACCATTATTATTATTTTTATTTCATACTTCTCCTCTCAAGATATTCCAACAAGATCCTATTATTCCATCATCATTTTTCTGATTTTTATGAATCCATATAAACTCTTGATCAACTATTCTTCTTAATTATTTTTCCTTCCTTTGAATATCTAAACAATGGATTATTTTTTCATGTTTCAAGACCTTATTTATTGTCTTAGACCTATTACTTAACACACCTGCACTCAACCATCTACAACCATGATTAAATGTAATACAAATAGACTATAAGATATTTGCAAATGTCCACATTCTTGACATTTTCTCTTTTTATGCCATTTTATCTCTTTTTTTTTTTTGCATTTTAAGGAATCTTATTTTTCATTGTTGTCCTCTCCTTCTTCTAATGTTTTAAAATATTCTTATTCATCTGTATACTTATCATCTTACTCAAAAAACTACTCTTTTTCACTCTTATGATATTCCACATATCCATCTTTTGTAAAAATCTTTTCAAGTTCTATCCTTAGCTGTCAAAAGAGCATAGGACAAAAATATTTTCATGTTCATATCCTTCACAAGATGCTTATACAATGATTTGGTCATAATATTTATCCTTAGATGAATATTATTGCTTCGTATCATAATCCACAAGCACTTCATTAGGTTATTTATCTTCACACTTACTTTCTATGAGTCTATTCAAAGACTCATCTCCTTCTACATTCACATGATCAAAGACAAAATTAGAAATAAATAGTGAAGGACATTTGGAATCTTCTTGATTCACAACTGGTCTTGCTTGTATTCTTTATTTCTTTGAGTATTTAATGTGACACTCTTCTTTTTGAAGATATTATTTACCTAACATCAACCATTCTTCTGGGTAGCAGATTTATATCTCCTCGTGTGTTGATAACATATTCACTTCCCCCTTGTAATTAGAATGCTACTCACGCATCTTTTATACAAGCAATTATTTTTTGTTCATTATCAAATCATCTTTATTGGAATTTCAATCCTCAATTTAGACTTCTACTTCATTCATAATTATACCTGTATACACACATGACAAGAAATCATCAGATCTAAAAATTTGAGGCTTACTTTCCCCTTTTATTTGCTTTTTTGATTGCCTTACTAGCAAAATAATTTGTCTTCTCCATTTATTGAATTCTTTTTTCCTTTTTATTTTATTACTGATCTTTATAAGAGGGCACTTCACTATTTTCTTGATTCTTATAGAGAATATTTGTTTTGTATCCTCCAAGATTTATGTTATACTTTCCAATATTACTCTCATATCTTCTATTTCCCTTTCTATGCCCATTTCTTTCTTCATAACATCTTCACTTATTTTTTTGGGGCAACATTCCTTATATAAGCCATTCATTATTTTTTCTCTCTTAGGAAGTTTGTTTCACCTTGCTCTCTTCTTCTACCTCACCTAGGCTTCCTCTTATTATTGCCTAGTCATTTGGTATCTCAAGTCATTTACCTTGGAATTTCTCTCTCTTTTGATCTTCTACCATCTCTATCTTCTTTACTTATCAACCTCACTAGGTTTTAGAGGTTGCCACTAAATCTATTTTACAATCTTGTTACCTCTCTCTTTTTTCAATATCCTTCAACTTTTATAACCTCTTCACTATTCACCTATAAATATAAACCTTCATAAAAAATAATTAAGGTTTTAAGAGATTTTCTAAATCTATGATACAAATAAATTGATGATAATCCATAATTTACATGCCTAAGTCAAGATCAATTCTAACTCTGATCTAATATAATTTGCATAAGATCCATTATTAACACATATACATATTTTCAATGACCAATTATAACTCAACTTACTATTTTATTCACTTTGTGCTTGAAGTAATTGGTCTGACTAAGAATATTTTCATTATGGGTCTATAGTCACACTTTCAATTACTATTCCCAATTTATTAAGCTTTTTTAGATATTCTAATTAAGTTTGACCCAAAACATTGTCTACAAATTATCCCTTTATTTTAGGTCTATCCCCTTACTATTTAGTATCATTTGATTTACTATTTTTATTGGTCTTTATAAGACTAATGAGAATAATCTTATTTAGATAAGGATTTAGTGTAACTCTTCTAAGTCTTATGCAAATTTGAGGTATCTTCTTCACAAATTCATTCACTTGATATTTAACTCTTTATGTTTGATAGGTCCATTATTCAACTAAACATACACAAATTGGTTATTGATGTGTCTTGGACTGAGTAAAACAAAGGCTTGATTTTAGCTTGATTTAGATCTATTTGATGTTAGTGTATTCATTATGTAAATATTGAAGGAGGTTGAGCCTCTTTGGAAAGATTTTTAGGTCTTATCAGACAAAATGAATTTATTAAGGATGACAAACACAGTGTCATACAAATATTACAGACAACTTAATAAAAAGAACAAAATTATGTTTTAGCATGCTTAGATAGAATTACTCAATCTTTGAATGTATAGATGAAGATTTAGATTGTGAACTTTGTTCACTTTCCTCCCAATCTAGTTTTCCTTCATTGTATACCATTGTATAAATTTAAAAAAGAATGAGAGACTCCAATTGGGTTTTATAGTTCCTATTACCACTATCGATGTAATAAGCTTGATCACAAAATATTATGGAGTGAACCTATAAATAATATAATTGACTAAATAATATAATAACCTTTCTTTACCAAAGACCAAATTGGTATTAAGACTTATGGTTATAATTCTATATTGGAGACTTAAGTGCACGACCCAGTCATGAAATGTGATCCTAATTATAATTATAAAACCAAAAATTTGATATATTTTTTCAAAACATATATCAAATGATAAATAATAAAATACTCCATTCTCTAAACATAATTACCATATCGACTTATGTACTCTGATTTGGATTATGTAACAAATTACCATATTATACTTTACTTGGAATCTCCTCTATCATTTAATACTGCATATAATTATTGATAAATACATTAGTTGGACTCAATTCATTGACCAACATAGCATGGAAACGGATAACAATTATTTGAAAACTTTGGTTCATCTTTTGACCAAAATACTATAGTTTAATTTTTTATTTATATCTTTGCTAGAAAATAATAATACTTAAATGACTTATTTGAAAGAGAAGCATAGTAACTCAAACATGCCCAATTCAAAACTTATCTAAGGAGATAAATATTTTTAAAACTATTATTATTACCTATAATATTTCTTACCAAGTTGAGGTGCAATTTCAAATAGTAAGAATACCACACAAAATTTACAACTTATCTCTATTCATACCTTCAATCTTCTATTCAAATGATAATTATATCCTTTATTAAGAAAACTTCATACATTCACTTACATTCCTATAACTTTCATAACATACTCGTAACCCTAAAAGCCTTATTCACTCCCCTACTATATCTCATCAATTTTATCAAAGACTAGATATTTCACCCTTATGCTTGATTATTTTCCTTGTTTTCCTCCTTCAAGTTTGGTTCAATGATTATCTACTTTCAACATATATGTTAAACATAGTTCTCTTTTCCAAAATGCTCTCCATCTTTCTAGAGCTTATCCTTACTTTTGTTAGCCTTTCCTAATGTAGACTTAGTTTCTAGATAGATTCACATGATAATTTACATTTAAATAAGGTGAATACATGTTTACAAGGAGGTAATAAGATTTTAGGGTCATGTCATGAAGTTACATGCCCTTTACATCTAGCCACAAGGACTTAGAAACTTTACAAACATTCTAATATTCAAAATATCCCTTTTTCATAGAAAAAAATTATAAGACTATTAGAGACCTCAAATGGACAATTTAAAGTCATTATTGACTCTTAAAACACTCAGAAGACCTCAAAAGTCTATAAATAAGTACAAATTGTATATTTACATCATTTAAGTGGAACATATCATGATTCTTCTACATCAATTGTCTCATTTTCAAGTGGTGTAGGACCACCTAGCATACCCTCTTTACACCTTGCCATAGTTGTGCTTATGGCCACTGTGTGTATTTTATTACCCGCTTGGAATTTTAATATTCATCATCCATCCTATTTTATAGTATGATTTTAAAAACCATTTATTGATTCATTTTGACATCATTAGTTGTCAATTTTTTCTTAAATTACTTATCTTGTATTTGTTTTTGTTGTGTAGTGGTAGTGGCTAGTGGAGTTGAGTCCCCATGCCTTCCTAAGTTGTTATTATTTCCATAGTGGTAGTGTCTATAAGTAATAGGTTCCCATGCCATACTTCATGGTTCTTTGGCATGGTTGACAAGGGTAAGATGTTCCCATGGCCAATAGATGTGGTATGAAAAGAGGGAGGAATCCTCATGTTCTCCTTATACCTTAGTGAGCCTTATTATGTCAGAATTGTCTTTTGGTTGCCTTTATATTATTTTTTATATATGTTTTTATGACATTATTTATTTTTTTATTTGGTAATGAAAACCTATGGTAGAGGATGTGCTTTCTAGCCTCGTAGTTGGGTAGCTTAGTTGAGTGTTCAAGCCACAACCAAACCTCATATTGTTAACCTTAAGCCACCTCATGCCCTTGATGTTTAATTTATTAGAGATTGGATTCGTAAGCTTGAGGGTGCCTATGGTAGTCACCTAATGATGGAAAATGTATGGGAGGTTAGCACTTCCTTTGTTTGGCTTTGCTGGTATATTTTAGAGCTTGTATATTTTTGGAACATGGAAAAACTTGAAATATGAATGTAATATTTAGCTTAAACTATTTTGAATCCATGTAATACTTTTAACTATTAATTAGTATCATTTTAAATTATTTTTTTATGTGTAAATTAGAAGAAAAGTTATAATATGCATTTTAAATAAGTGTAAATAATTTATCTCTTACACTCTTAAAAAAACATAAAACATAATTTATGATTTTTATATCTTGAAATACATGTTTATTTATGCATAATAGAATACTAGTTTGTATTTATCTTGGAATTTTTTTAAAACCCTTAGTTAGATAAGGACTTATGGAGACTATTCTAGTTTTATAATTTTTACACATGATAAAATTTACCTAAACTTCCTAAAAATAATTAATTTTTTATTAAAGGTAAAAGTGGGTATTGAAAGGAACCTACATAGTACAAACAAAACCAATAGACTAGGTCATTAAACTAGATACCTCATAAAGTATGCACAATAATAATAAAAAGAGGAAAAACACTATAATCATATCTCAAAAATAGTAAAAATACAAAAAACAACAACTAAAAACACTCTAACATTGAAGACACCTCTAATTCTCATAAAATTTCAACCAATTATCTATCTATCAAATTTCTTCCATCTTTTGAGAAATCTGAGGTACATGTTATTCTCCATCCTTAACCTTCCTTTTCTTAGTATCCATAGACTTATCCACTTATTCATTACTTATCTTCATCAACATCTTGAACCCCTCCATGCTATGCTAGAAAATTCTTAACCTCATTAACAACCACATCAAAATATGTAGGGTTTGTATGAACCTCCTTGGGAAACTGATCATCCTCCTTGTTATTTTAAACAAACTTTTTTTGGTTAACAGAATTATTTATATCACCATACCTAAGAAAATATAATCCTTCCACCATCTCTTTAATCCTCACCATAGTAACATTAATAACATATTCCATACCCACCATTGAGTCAGATCCCACTATATTTTTGGTAGTTGCATCCCTACTCAAATCCTCTTATTGTGCACACTCCCCATCAACATCAATGAAACCCTAGTTCTAGTCCACCGTTTTGACCTTCCTCTACTTATTATTATAGTCAAATATTAAGAATCTTTTGGAAACATGCTCCATATAAGGCTCACTCTTTTTCAATTTCACATGAATAGATAACTTATAAGCATTAAAAAATTTAAATGAAAAATATAAGTTCTTAGTGTAGCAAAAGTTTCTTCTTACCCTTTTAAACATCTAAAAATGCACATTCAAACAAATGAAGAACATGTAAGGTCAATATTAGAGGAATGTTTTGATGGAACTAATTCAAAAATGACATATGGAAATAATGCACAACTAAAAACCTACCATCTAGTGTGACATACCTCATAATATGTTAAGTTACCACATCAAAAGGCTTAAGAAAGTATTTCCTAAAATACCTCCTTGATACTTAGTCAAGACCTCATTCTCCCTCAATAATTTTCTATTCTCTTCATTCCTTATTAATTTCACATACTTGGTCTCCTCCACTTTCAACCCTATCACTTGGGTGATAAGGCCTTCTGTAATTTCCATAGAGATGTTGTTTATATTCACTACATGATCCTTCCACTTCTTGGTAAACATTTTTGCCATAATTTTTTAAAAACCATTGATCATTTCTATAAGATTGATTAGACCACCCATATGAATAATTTACCATACTATATCATCCTTCTTAATCCTATCTATTGACAACTACTCAACCCTGATCAGACCTCCACCCATCTTGTGACTTCCAAATAAAATGATCAAAGTATCCCAATAAAAGAAGAAAAGTGTTTTAAACATATAATCTTCAAAATAGAAAGATTTACTAATCACAAAGGCTCTCCACCATTTCATATTATTATTCTCCAATGTGTAAATACAATATTATTTCATTATGAGGCTAGTCGAGCATTTCTCATCATTGGTAGGAAATAAGTACAAAAACACCCTCAATAAATCATTAATCATGTGACACAACCCCTCTCTAGCAATGATTATACTGACATCATTATGTAATACTTCATTTTTATCCCAAACTCTAAAAACATTCACAACTCCCCTGTTAGCAAAGCAATCTACTAATTTATTGCCTTATCTAAAAATAGTTAAAAAAGAACTTGAAACGACTAGGCAATGTAAAGGATTTACTCAATAATGTTATCAATGGACCAACTAGATTTATTGGATTTTTTAAGATAATTGATAATTTTTAGATAATCTCTCTCAAACAAAAGATTACTAACACCAAGGTCTTTAGCTAGCTACACCCCCTAAATTTTTGATAAGGCTTCATCTAAGTAATTTGTTTGAAAAACCATATTACCTTCATAATCCCCCACCAAAATAACTTTTTCATTTCATAGAACACTTCCTCCTCTAGATATGTAGGATTTCCTTTAGAAGCCCCATCAAAATTTAGCTTAATCCATCCATTTAACAGAGATATCCATCTCAATTTAATCTTGATTTCCAACTTATTATCTTGTATTTATCTATTTTCCATAGATAATAGCCAATTATTAGCTACAAACTCTTCATACATTGGGAAGTTTTGTTTATTTCCACCTTTAATAGTTTTAAAATTCTTAGTGATAAGAGTAATAATCTTATTTGCCACCTTGCTATTAGGATTTTTGAAATTTATGAAAAATATTATTATTTATTTCCCTACAAATTACCCATAGTACATGAGGAAAATAAAAAATCCATAAGTTATTAATATCTTGATTAATGAAAGGGGGAATCCAGGAAATCCATGAATCAACCCTACTGGTAGGATGTGATCAACTCATTTAAATGTTTTTCTAAAATATAACCCCATACCTTGAAAATAAAGGGATATTAAATAAGAATATGAAAGATATACTCTCTATCCTCCTCACATAGATCTATATACCAGGGTCAATCCTCTTCTAGATAATTATCTAGAGTAAGAATCCTATTTTGTAAACACAACCAAAGAAAAATATTGATTTTAGGAATAAGATATTTATCCCAAATTTTATACCATGACATTATCTCTTGAAACTAAGGACCCTGCTTAATATACCCAACTTTGAATTCATATTTATGATTAGAAGAGTTAGACCAAATGATAATGTCTTCTTTATTCAAATTAGGAATGTGTATACCATGTAGCAAAATAGTTCAGTCTAAAATAATTCTATTTACTACATCACCAACACCTTCCATCTGTAATTGTTTCCAATTTATTTTTCCATATTGAATCTAAAGTAATCTACAACAATTAATCCATATTGACATTACATGTAATCCTTGAGTTGATTCCAATGCTCAAGATCACCCATAGAGATGTATAGGATCTATGGATCTTCCCAAAATCTGAATTTTAAAACCATTTATAATCTTTCATCTATAACCTTTATTTTAATTTCCTTGCCTTTGCTAAATAAATTCCAAATAGGAGAACCATTAAATTTTTTTTATTCATTTAAAAGGTCAATTGATAGTATACTATATAAATATTTAACCCTAAATATATGAATCAAAGGATTAGATTCATTAAGAAATATCCAACAAAGCTTGGAAATGAGAAATTTATTCAAACATTTCATATTCATAATGCCCAAGCCTCAATTATTTTTAGGAAGGTTTACCCTCTCACAAGTAACCTAAGGAAACATTTGTTTTTCCTCAGCACCTATCCATAAGAATCATTTCTAGATCATTTTAATTTATCTTGAATAAAACTTGTAATTTTAAACAAAGACATTAGGTAAAATGGGATAATTTACACCACACTTTTAATTAACATAAGATTTATCACCTGAGATAATATTATACCCTTCCACCTAGATAATTTATTTTTAAATATTTCAAGAAGAGGATTCCATAGATTTAAGGTCATCCTACTAACAAAAAAGGACATTACTAGATACGGAGAAGGAAAATCATATATTTAGCATCCCATAATTTGGGTTATCTTATGTTGCCTAGGTACAATATTATTCACAAAGCATAGAGATATTTTATCAAAGTTAATTTTTCTGTAATGAAACCTCCTCATTCAATTTTTTTCTTTAATTGTTTATATTACTTTACCGATGCAATTTCCAAAGTAATAGTATCATCTAAAAATTGTTGATGGAGAGTAGGGGAGACACGTTCATCTAATTTGAATCTTTTGAGATGTCCAATCTTCTAAGATTCTAACATATTTCTACTTGGTGAATCTACCATTAGTATAAAAAAATGGACATAGAGGATTTACCTACCTAATACCATGCATACTACCAAAATAATTAGTAGGTGAACCATTCACCAAAATAAAAAACATAGATGAATAAAGATAGTTAGATATTAATAATATGATATGCTGATCGAAACTATATCCAAATATCCCCAATATACCCTATCATAATCCTTAGACATATCAATGTTGAATATCATACACACCTATTTAATTTTGACCATTGAATGGATCATCTCATAGACTACAATCACCACGTCCTATATTTTCCTTACGAGAACAAAACCTTCTTGATTAGTAGCTATAAGCTTGTCCATGAAAGGATGAATATGAAGAGTAAGGATTATAGTGAAGTTATTGTAAACATAATTACAAATATTTATTGGTCAAAAATCCTTAAAATCACCATTCTTCTTTGGGATAAGAGCAATGAAAGTGTTTTTGAAATTTCTCAAGATTTTACATGACCAATATTAATTCATCCATGGCCTCAAAAAGTTACTAATTAATAATTTCATAAATTTTTTGATAAAAAGTAGTAGGAAAGCCATTAGGTCTTAGAGTTTTATCCTTATTAAAAATAAATACCATGACACTTACTTCCTTTGTAATGAATTTTAGTATCTCTTTGTTATCTTTGGGGGGAAACAGTCAAAGGAACATTTTGTAAGAACTCAAGATACTTATTTGTATTGAGATTTTTGTTGAAAATAAAAAAAACATAAATTACAACATAGATTATTCCTTAATAAATGTAGTATCATAATAAGAGTCACCATTGTCATAGATAATCTTAGTGATCCTATCATGGCTCATATGCTTAAGTGTAGTAAAATAAAAAAACTTAGTGTTATGATCCCCTTCCTTACACCTTAGAGATTGATATTTATGTCCCAAAAAGGTTTCCTCATGAGACAAAAAATTATGATAATCATTTATGAGAATCCTTTCCTCATGTCTGGTTTCTTCACTCAATCCATTCCCATTAATGAAGTCTTCCCGTAGTTTAAGATTAGACCTTATTTTCTCCTTCTATCGTAATATATTGGCAAAAATCTCCTAGTTCCAAAATATGATGTTCTTTTTAATGTTTTTGATTTTTTAATCTAACATATAAATAAAACTACCATGACTATAAATTTTAAACCAATCCTTAATCCTATCAACAAGCTTCAAATGAGAGAACCACATATGTCTAAACCTAAAATGATTTTTTCCTTCTTTGATCTATCATCCATGTTTAGAATAATTGGATTATGATTTAAACCAATACAAGGAAAATAAGGGATATATAAATCCTAAACCATCAAAAAGTTGTAAAAAATGAGAACATGATCCAATATAACATGAATAAGGTTATCTACCAGTCATCTATTTGACCAGGTATAAGAAGAACCTCTCAGTTTCATATCAAATAGACCATTATTAGAGATAAATACCACTATATCTTATATACTATCTAAGAAAAAATAGGTTCCACCTTTTTTTCATAAGAATAAAAAGGAGTATTAAAGTCACATAAAATCATCTAATTTATATCCCCATAAGTCAGCCTAAAATCCCATAGTTTATCCCACATTATTTTATGAGATGATTACAAAGTTAGATCATACACATTTGATAGAATCTAGCTTGATCCATTAATCTTATCTATTAATAGAATAGCCAAATTATGAGAAATTTTAATTGAAAATCCCCTTTTAACATCAACTTATCATCCCAAAAAATTGCAATCCCTCTAGAATCACCAAATGAACTAACACTAACTATATTTTCTTCCTTCCAAACATTCTTATTTATTTCATCCACAAAGACTCTTCCATATTAGTCTATTGAATAGCTATAATAGAAGGTAAATTTTTTTCCTAAGATATCTAAAAATTCAATGCTTATTATCATGGTTAATTCTTCTTATATTCCAATTAATGACTTTCATTACAACATCTTGGGGGTGGTTTGTAAATATTAGATTTTATAACCGACTAGGTTCCATCAGTTATTTCCCATTTTGTCTTTCAACTCATAGCTTCTTCTTTTGAAACTTTACCTCTTTTTATTGAAGAACCCACATTTTTTAATTTATGATATTCTCCATGTTTAGAAACAATAACTCCATCCTGATATTTTTCTTTTTTTTGAATCAGTGATGAGATGACATCTAAAATCCTATGAATGGTAACATCATCCATAACCCTTTCTTAATTTGTTGTAGATATCATCTTGTATGTTAATTTTCATCTCATCTACAAGGTACTCTCTCATATTCATCTTTTAAACCAATATAACTCATACATTGATACTTATTATTATTGATGGGTGAGATTCAAATAAAATTCTAAGAAATAACATTCTGATAGCCCCTTATCTCTACAACTTTAGGAAACTCACCAAACAATTTTAATTTATCCATTTCATTATAGATTGAGTGTGCATTAGTGAGATAACTTTAATTTTGTTTTCAAATATGGTAACTTATACTCACCTTATCCATTCTTGACTAATGGGATAGATATGGATTACTCCATTCTTTATTGATCATGTATCTTACCACCCACCAGCTCACAAACTTCCAAATCTTTTGATTACTTGTGTCTTTCTTCTAGATCATATTTTGATGCTTATGGATATATTATATGTCCGTATACCTTTTAAGGTTATGGATCTTCCTATCCATTCTTAGCCACATTTTTTTATCTTTTTTGAATACAAAACTATTACCTTTTTTCAAAAATGATGGACACTCATGAATCATATGACCTAATTTCTTACAATATTCACATTTGAGAACATAAATTTCATATTCAATATTATGAAACCACTCCCCACTATAAGAGTTAAATAATAAGATAAGAATATAAATATTGATCCATATAGGCATTCACACAAATCTTGCATGCATAATATGAGTTATTTCTCTGGTATCAGAAATGAAAGCAATCAAATACCCAATGGTATTTACAACACTAATGAAAAGATCCTCATCTGAAAAATCCAATGGGAACCTAGGGAGCCTAACCCTAATGGGTATCAAATTTATTTTATTTGGGATCAAATCTTAGCCTCTATTTTATCTAGAACAACCTAGATCTTACCTAACCCCAAGGCCTTCCCATCAAGATATTAACATAATCTTCTTCGTTATTACATCAAATCAAGAAAAAGTCATTTCAGAGTCCACCTCATTGATGCTCATTTTATACAAACATCTATGTTGGGATGAGCTCCCATAAAATTACCCACAAGATCATGCATTAATCTATAAGATGCTTTTACTGTAAGATATTTTGGCACATCCATATGAAAAAATCTCGAGTCTTTGGAAAATTTTTAGCTCTTTAACATGATAGATTTCCTCATATTCTCCTATATTACCTTTCAACTTTACTACCCAAGAATATTTTTGATTAGGGATTCAATAGAAACTCATTGAGCCCTTTTTCAAGATATTCAAAAGTAACTCCTTATTTTGGTTTCCTGCAATCTGACATTGCAGACCTAGAGGGTCCACCTTTGTGACCTTTTTTTTTTCCCTAAAAATAAGTCCTAGGTACTAAAATGTCACTCTCCACATATCCATATACATCTTGATCTAAGTATTTTGAAAAAAAACTTCTCTCCAGCTCACCTTTCTCCAATCTCTAACCTCTAAAATTATTTATTAATAAATTAGACTCTACCAATATTTCATATAAATTTATAGATTAATTTTTGGAGTCACAAAAATAAATATATAGATTATTTAAGATGGAAGTCATAATTATATCTATACCCCTACTTTGTATAGCAGTTAAGCATGCAAAATGAGATAAATATGAGCACAAAATAATTTTATAATAAAATATACTAATTTTTTTATCCAACATCACTTGTTTATTATTTTTTAGGCCTATGGTTTATGTGGTATGAATTTTTGAAAATTATCATTTTGTAAGGTATGTTATTCAATACATATACCCTTTGGAAGGGCATTGTACACTTTATATAGGGTAGCTCATAAATCAAGTTATTAGTCACCCATGTGACCATGTGGAAAGTATAGAGGCCCTAAGATATTAATGGATTAAGAGTGTTTTGAAATAGTAGTGACCACATATTTTATGTGGTTTTAGTGGTTTGAGGGGGAAAATAGGTTGAAGGGGGTGAAACTGTATGGCTTAACCACATGATAACCCTAATGTATTGCTTATTACTAAGGGGATGGTTAGCCTACATTGACCACCACCAAACTAACCTTTACAATTACAATAACCAATTAAATTATTTTAAAATTAAACCTTATTTTATTTAAAACCTACATTTTACCTAAAGTTTGACCTGACACAATTAAATATAAAACCATTACTATTACGTTAGATACAAACATGTTTTACAAAGATAATTGTGGATACAGGAGGTGGGGAAACCCAAAAGGGATCCCTTCTCAATTTTTTGTTTGCTTCTATAAGAAAGTGTACTAAGGACATGAAACTTCTTGGTTTTCAAGATATACCATTTTTATCCATAGAAGGTTGATTTAGACCTTTTTGACATTTATGGGATATTGAAATATCTGAGATGGGTGGACCCACACCCCCATTATTTTTTCTTCCCTTGTACATGAACTTAAATTAAAAGATTAAAATGGAAAATGTAAGGAACTTTATTTTTTGACCTAGTTGGCAGCCATTAGTGGTTGTCATAGAATTTGAAGCTCTTAAATATGTTTTCT
Source organism: Torreya grandis (assembly GCA_037957365.1). Classification (NCBI taxonomy): domain Eukaryota; kingdom Viridiplantae; phylum Streptophyta; class Pinopsida; order Cupressales; family Taxaceae; genus Torreya; species Torreya grandis. The sequence goes on along the minus strand of JARHVA010002372.1, from coordinate 2,557,564 downwards.
GAAACCATAAGATCCCAAACTAGCTAAATTTTTTTTATGAAGATGGTTACCTATGAAATCAAATCAAGGACACATGTATCAAATAAATTTTTTTAACTAAATAAAATGAGAAAAATATTAAAATGTTGTAGACTCCATCATTTATAGTCATCCAATGCAGATGGAGAGGAGGGATGAATATGGATAAGTCATACTAAAAAACCTCCTTCCTCATTTAAAAATATTATTTTATAACTTAATGACTAGTTTGAAGCATTTATTGATCTCCATAATAATTTTAGGGCTTCCTCACCTTTGACTAAATTTGAGTGTCAAGGTTAAATTGATATGATGGCTGATATTGAGTGTTACATCTTGATGGAGATTATTTGAGGTATTTTATACCCCTTTGGAGGTTATATGTGGACTATATGATTCCTAGTTGATCACCTTCCATGAATTTTACTTAATTTTAAAATAGATTGTAATTATGACTTAAGTGCATACTAAGCCCTATGATTAGCCAAAATTGAATGAATGCATTTTTGAGCACCATAGAGAGTTAGATAGAATCTTTAGATATAGTGGTTTATCAAACCCACCTCATCTTAGAAAAAAATTATTTTTAAACCATATTTTGTGGGATCCATTAGGTCAATTTATAGATTTTTAGGCTTGTTTGATAGCTTGTAGGCAAGTAAGATCAAGCATGTTCCTCATGATTGCATACTGACCATGTGATCTATTGTGCATTGTCATCCATGATATTTGGGCATGTGAGTGTGTTTTCATGGTTTTTGTTTCTTGTGCCATAAATATGGCTTACCAATGGGAAGTGTAGTTTTTTAAAATGTGCGTTATATAATCTCAAAACAAATAGCCTATTTTTATGTGGTTTTAGTCATGTGAGTTTTAGGAATCACACATTGTAAGAATAGTTCAATTATGTTTCAATCTTCATATTGAAGTATTCACATCCCTCATTTAAAAATGGAAAACCATTATAAAATGAGGAATGCAAATACTTCAAAAGGATTATTGACACTTATTTTCACTATGCATATAATGGGCCACATGTATGGTTGACTTATTTATTGGTAGCTCTAAAATTCATATTAAAAATGAATTAAACCTGAAATAATTAATACAAATGATTTCTTGTGTGTGTGTGTGTGTGTGTGTGTGTGTGTGTGTGTGTGTGTGTGTGTGTGTGTGTGTGTGTGTGTGTGTGTGTGTGTGTGTGTGTGTGTGTGTGTGTGTGTGCGCGCACGCGCGTGCGCATGCATGTGTGTACATACATACATGCATGAATACATAAATACATATAGTTTTGATGCAAAAAAAATATGTTTCCATTTATTTACAATGTGCATTCAACACTTTCCACTTTACAATTAAGTTTAATTTAGTTTATCTAACTCTTATATAATGGAAAACATAAGTTTTGAAGGGGTTACATGAGTTAAAAATTTGGATCATCTTTGTAACTTGAATCATTTTATTTGTAAATATAAAATGTTACATCCCAATTCTATCACTAAACTAATTTACCTAATTATCCCTAGATTAATATGGTTGTTAAATTAATTTGTTACTTTTTAACTAAATTAAAAGTCATGTACTGTTATGGGACAGATGCATGTTACTTAGATTTCATGATTATGAGATGGATAATTATGAATTATGTATATAATGATTATGTTACATTTGTAAGATATAGTATTGTTTAATCTAACACACACACACACACACACACACACACACACACACACACACACACACACACACACACACACACACACACACACACACACACACACACACACACAGATGTATTTGACTAACTACCTTCTTGTCATGAATTAGATGCATGAGAGTTCATATCTTGGAGCATGATGGAGGGAAATTATCATCGAAGAGGGTAACATAGATGGATATGGTGAAGGATGATAGAAGAACTACTAAGATCCCTACATACATCACATTAGATTAAAAATGTCATATGCATTGTGTGTTTGTTTTGTTAGAGTTAGTATGTTTTAAAAGTTAATTGCAATTAAATATTAGAGTTTTCATATTTTAAATGTTATTGAATAAATCTTGTATGTGATTGAATTTTTTATATGATACATAGACTCAGTGCTTGATGTTGTACTAGGATTACATAACGTTACTTTACTTGTGTTTGTTTATAATTACAAAACATAAATCTAATAGAAGATATCTAATTACTATTATATATAGACTAGTAGAATGTCTTAAAAATGTTATAAAACATTAAGCTTACTATTATTGATATTCGAGAATATAAATATAAGTTAAGATATTAGAATAAAGACAAATATAGCCCATATACACTAGTAGATGACTAAAACATTTGTCTTATTATAATTAGAATCAATAATTGTTTGGTCTATCATTTTGATATATAAAAGATAATTGACATTGTAACAAGGATATAATTAACTTTATTTAATATTAAGAGGTTGAATTATCCTAAATAACTAACCTAAGAGATAATATTAATCTTATTGTCTTGCGTGGACTAGGTTAAAGTTTGAAAGAATAGTTATCATTTTGTAAATGATTAATAAAGTGGGCTTTGAGTGGTATACTTGGTATTAAAACATAGGTTAGCATGCACTATTTAAAAATTAATATTTTATTGATTCAATAATTTATGAAAGTTTGAATTAGGGTATGCATAAGCAAGGTTAATGACAATTAACTAGTTAATAGTTATTATTAAAATGTAAGATCATGAATCTTGCATGGTAGCTACAAGTTTGGAAATTATCATGCAAAGATAAATGGGATAAGTAGATGAGAATAAAGGATTCAAGTATATATTGTCTCATTTTGGGAAGCTACTTACTAGGTTGGTGAAGTAATTACTTTATATTATTTGCATAAATACTGTATATAGTTTGGGTTAGAAAGGTTTATAAATGAATGTAAATTAGAAATGAAACATAGGATTATCCTTATGGATGGCTTGACCATCCACAAACCTAAGCCAAAATTCCTTCATAAACCCTAAGATTTCAAAATGGTAAGTTATGGGTGCTAAGTTGTTAGGGTATAATTCATGGAAATACAATGCCATAATTGATATTAAAACCCTTTGCAAATGAAATTGAAGTATATATACATAAATGAGTTTAAATTTTAAATATATATACATGGGTTTAAATTATATATACATTACAAACTCAAAAAAAAGAGAAATGACTTATTGGGTATGATGCATACATACATACATATACATATACATACATACATATATATATATATATATATATATATATATATATATATATATATATATATATATATATATATATATATATATAGGCCTAATTTTAAAAGGATTTTCATTGGTTTAAATGGAGTAATATTTATACACTTAATTTCAATTATTTAAATACATAATTATATGTACTATCGATTTGGATTTTGGACTGTGTAAATTTGATAGAAAAATTATAAGTAAAATAGTTATATTCCTACATACATAGGGTTTGGGTATTTAAAACATAGACGTAGGGTACATATATTCATTTATGACTTGTGTGAATAGGAAATATATAAATATATATGTATTAATATATATACATATATATCTATTTTCAAAAACTTAGAATATAAATAGTACGTTGAATTCATAATTGTAATAATACCTTAACATTGCAATAAGACATATAATCAGACTATGTATTATGTGATAAAATTATATATAGTTATGTTTATGTCGATTTACATTTAAATTTATTAATTAATAGTGAAAACATGTGTGTGTGTGTGTGTGTGTGTGTGTGTGTGTGTGTGTGTGTGTGTGTGTGTGTGTGTGTGTGTGTGTGTGTGTGTGTGTGTGTGTGTGTGTGTGTGTGTGTGTGTGTGTGTGTGTGTGTGTGTGTGTGTGTGTGTGTGTGTGTGTGTGTGTGCGTGTGCACGTGCACGTGCCCATGGGTGCCAAGTGAATGTGGGTTAGTTTAGTTATGACTTGCACACACACATACACATATGTTAAATATGTATCTTTTGTGTCTTGTCCTTTGACTTTTGTGTCTTGTCCTTTGAAAACATTGATGAATTATATATATATATATATATATATATATATATATATATATAGACACACACACACACACATACACACACATATACATATGTTAAATATATATCTTCTATGTCTTGTCCTTTGAAAACATTGATGAATATTAAGACTGTGCGTATTTATACATAAATAGGACTATGGTATAAACATAATAAAAATAAATATTGTGACTACATTTGAATAGGGTGTTAACATATAAATAATTGATTATGTATTTTCACTTAAATCAAATGGATTTAAATACATAGAGTTTATTTATAACAAATACATGAAATTATCAAGTTTTGTGATTATGTCCTATGTGTTGGCCACATTTGTCCCACATAAAAATCTTTCTTGGAAATGGTTTGAGTAGGTGGACCAAGTTCTGAATGGAATGAGTGGTCTAAAGATCACCCATAGCTTGCAAAACTTTTGAAACACTTTAAGCTTGCTTAAAGTGTATTTTGTTAATTTCTAAGGGATAGGTATATAGAATGAGGTAAATGGTCCAAGTAGGTTCTCATGGTGATCAAAGTAGTTCTAAGTCATGAAATAAGTCTTCACAAGCTTTAGGTTTTCATAGTTCATTCGAGTCTTCAAAGATTCATAAACAATTTAAGCACAAGTCTAGGAGATCATATAGGCCAAAAATCTAATTGTAAAACCTTTGTTTTGGCTAAGTCCTTACTTGGAATATTGTCTTGGAATTTTAATTGGCTAGGTTTAATTCTTGTAAACCTTTTTTATTTATCTAAGTGTTAATATTTTGGGATAAGTTCTAATACTTCCTTTGAGAAAATTGTTTTAGATTATTTGACTAAGTGTTGGGAATTGTTTCAAACATTTTATTCAGAACAAAAATCCTGAAGTGAAAATTCTTTCAAACATTTTATTCACAAAAAATTTCCTAATACAAAATCTCGTAGCCAAAAATCTTGAAGACCCAAATCTTTTGAGAAATTTTTCTAAGACAATTTACCCGAGGACATATTTCTTTCAAACAAAATGTCCACAATAATAGTTCTGACAAAGATAAAATACTAATGCAAAATATCTAATAGAATGGTTTTTCTCAGAGAAATTGTTCCAATAGAGTAATGTTCATGTAATTGTCAAAGTTCAAGCTTAGCAGTCATCTATTAAGGTCCAAATATTGATGTTCATGTAATCATCATCAACATTCCTATAGACATCATTTGAATGGTGCAAAAACATTAAATTTAAGTCATACAAAATGACCATTAGCTTTTAAATATCTTAGTGACAGTCATATAGATGTCAAATATGTTCATGTATAGTCAAATATAGGCATGCAGATGTCAATTTTAATCCCCATGGAATAAACCTTTGGATTCAAAAATTAGGATCCATGATCGGCATTCAATCATATATAAGATTTAATGGCAAATAGAGACTGATAAGATAATAGGCCCACATAGATCAATGGCTTATGTTCAATCATGTATTCAAATCTAACAACACATAAGCAAGTTAAAGAATTAGTAGATCTTGAGTGTAAAGGCATGATTGACAAGTATCAAGAGTGCATTGAACTATAATAAGATTGATTACCAATGGTCATTTGAACAAACAAATATTGGAAAGTATAAGGGAGAGTTAATAGGTAGAGGAGTTGAGTTAGTTTTCAATAGCCAATGAGCAAAGGGGGAAAGCCTAGGACTTTTGATGGCGATCAAAGGGATAATTTTTTGACTAAGGAAAATTCAAAGGAACTGAGCTCGAATAAGGGTCTAAGTTGAGCTAAAATAAACTAGCAGGATCAAATACTGCCATTAGAATGCCAAAGAGATAAAATAGGCCTATTTAGACATAAAATAGTTTGATTTTGTGCAACATGTAGATCTTAATTAATATAATAGCTACAAGAAAACCAATAAATAAGATTAGTTTTCAATTTATAGTAAATCTATAATGGACCTCTAATTAAATATTTTAAAATTGGGTAGATACATGTAATTAATTGAGGAATGTTCCATCTTTGAGCATAACCATACTCTCAGCAAAAAACTATTAAAAATAGACACAATAATAGTCATGAATATGAATATTTTACCCTTGAAATAAAGGACTTTGATATATAAGAGCTCAAGAAGGTTCATGTTGTAGCTAAGATTGTTCCTTACAACTTATCTTGATTTTCATATCCTCCATCATTCTAGAAAAGGATAAAGTGACATTAATGCAGGAGCATACTTGAGGAATATTGTGGTAATGTTTATTATAAATGAGATTGGGCTCATTAATTCCCTCTTTTTAGTACCAATTTTTCTCTCCCACCTTTTCTCTTTCTATATATACTAGATTTGAGCTCTTAATTTGTATCACTCAACTGGAGATAGTGAATCTCTATCAAAATCACTTTATAACACTCTCTTGAAATAATATAAGATAATTTTTAGATTATAGTTAAATTCAATGTGTGATTTATTAAATTTTGATGTGTAGAGTGTATGTTTCTATTCATCATCTAATGTTCTTCATGTACCTTGCTTCGACTCTATTGATTTCTTTTAGGTTGTGTGAAGTGTTAACTAGTGATATTCTTCTTGAAGTGTCATAAGTACATAGTGTCCTATATAGACCTATCTCCTTCTATCCTTCAAGTTACAGGTTTATTTTTAACCTTCATACAAAATAATCATGTTTGAAACCTTGTCATAGAATCTAACTAGTTATTATCTTGATTATATTCATTAATAGTCATAGAAGTGTCTAATATGAAAGTGGATTATTGAACATTTGTTGCATCACCACATTTAGTATAGATTTCGATTCATGTGTTTCTCTCCCTTTTCATCCCAATAACATAGGTCTAGTAAAAATTACTATATTATTAAATCTGAGGATCTAGCCTCATTAAAAATCCTAGAGGTCTGCCCCAAGTTTAGGTAACCTATAGCCTAGGGTCATTCCCATATTGGACTAGATTTGAGAGTAGGACTTGAACATTTATACTTTTATCTAAGTTAAAATCTAAGTCCATAATAGTTCTGGCATGCTTGGTGGGACTAGTTGAAGAAGAAGCTAAAGAATTTATGTTATCTTTGGCTAATAAGTGTAGTAGACACTCAATAAGAGCACTTGGTGACTCCAAACATCTCTAGTTCATAAAATCTAGTCCCTTACCTACATGATAAGAAGAATAAGATCATCTACAAGGGATATCAAATTCTATTTTAGTGAGATTCTAACACCCTCAAAAATAAGGAGAGTAAGAGCATCCTTGTACCCTACCAAAAGGCACAATGTAAGCCAGTCACCCCATAGAGCATAGTCTACACCACCATTTTTAAGGTTATATTATAGATGAGGCCTATTTATTGTGTCATTCATAATTCTATCAAGGAACCATGATTTTTTACCCTTTAATAAGGGTATCCATCTTAACCTTTAGCAATATGATTACATCCCTACTACCTCTTTGAAGAGTCTACCATACTTTATAGGAGAAAACTCCACCACCCCTTTAGAGCACATTGATGACATTGCAAAACTTTGTTTAGTACATCATATTACACAAGATAATGTAGCCATGAGACTATTAGCCACATATTTTAAAGACAAATCCCTATAGTGGTATAGGGGTCTAACTCCTACCTCAATCAATACTTGGGATGAGCTTGGTGAGTGCCTATGTAAACATTTTGAAGAGATGAGTGACCATGTATCACTTGTGTAAAAACTTACCTCAATCAAGAGGGCACCCCAAGAATATATGGTTGATTTCAACTATAGGTTTGAAAAGACTTGGGATAGGATCCCTGCCATCATGAAACCCACAACCAATTATTATTTCCTTTACTATTTTAGAGCATTGAATTTAGACATTACAGTCATGATCCAATCTATGGGTGGGACAACTCTGCCTAGGGCTTATGAGATATCTATAAGGGTAAAAACTATTTGATACAAGTAGGGAAACTCATTCTAAGACCTCTCATGCCACTTTTTCCTAAACTTCAACCAACCCCACATACCATTGCTCCACTACCCACTTCAAAAAACCAATCCTAACCTAATGATGGACAAGTGTATAAATTTACAAGGATTTAGAGCTTGTTAAAGGCACAAAACAATAAGCTAGTGGCTCTAGAAAGATAGTAATAGAATTCATATAGGCCATACTAATTCCATAGTCCTTTTTAAACCCAATACCTTGCTCAATCCTATAATATACCCCTTTATCCATCAAACAAACATGCCCAAGGCCAACCTAGTCAGGGTAGATCTTATAATAGCTACAACCCTACAATTAAAAGTAACTTGAAAGCCTTGGTACTCACACAAAACAATATTACATAAGAGGTTCAATGATAATCAGGTGAATAGTCTAATGAGATGGTAATGGTTACATATGGGGAAATGTATTAGGACCCTAATTGGTAGTATGCTCCTTCATTCTTAGGTCATGACACCATACTTCATCCACCACAAGGCCCTCCAATAAACCAAGGTAATGTGTTTACCATGACATCATCAGAATCTCAAATTCAATAATAAGGAAGCATGGGTAATGCACTAGATAAAACCATGTGCATAAAATTTCAAGAAGGTGAGAATATTTTTGAACATGTAGTAGTAAACATAGGGTAGACTACACAAAGGCCAAATAAATTAGTTGTAACCTATACCAAGTATAAAAGGAAGATGTTGGATGATAGTTTGGATTAGTCTAGGGCCTCTTCAACATCTCCTCAAATAAGTCAGTAGCCTACCATTTAAAATATAGCTACTAAAGCTCCTAAAACTCAATAAGTACCCCAAAATTAGGGATAGCAAAAGAAGTCTCCTTTTATTCCTCATGTCACTCAAGTGCTAAGTGATGATTCTACTTCCAAGTTACAGTCTAAAGGTACTATTTTTCCATTCAATATTGTGTATAATATGAAAAAGGCTAATGTCATTATTTCTATGTATGATACTCTTTTCATTCTAAGATAGAGAGAGATTCTTCAACAATAACACTCCAAGCCTTCTCATATGAATGAGATCAATGAAAAAGTGAACACTATTTTTACAAATAAAGTTAGCTTGGTCTTAGTCAAGTTCCTAATCAAGTTCATAATCAAATTCAAGTCCATAATTTTGTTCATCCCCCAAGGTTGTCAAATCCCCTCCATTCTAATTATCAATCATCATAAAAAACTATCCAGTGCATAATTGTATGATAGAGTCAAGTGATTCAACCTTAGTTATGCCTAAAGCCATAGTAAAGGTTGAGCCTAAATCCATAGTAGATAAGCTTAGGATTAAATATGTACATAATGAAAAAGGTGTTCTCCAATTGGATGGTTCCCCCACTAAAATGGTAGGCATAGTGGAAGATCTTAAGATCACATTACAACTTGCCCCTATTATGTCATCACCCAAGATGTAATAATTGTAGACCTACCCCCACAATTTTTCCTATGACTATCTAGGGACTTTATTGAAAATATTAAAGGATATTTGTCCTTTGATTGGTCATACATGGTTTTCAAGACTAGATATGGGACTGAGGTTACTATTAGGTTTGAACATATCTCTAGGTTCCATTTAGAGCCTTATGTGCCCAACCTTATAAATGTCAACTACACCATATTTGAGGAGGATGAAAATGTTAGTGAACAAGAGCCTCATGATCATTTTGAAGTAATTTGAAACCTATATCTAATGAATAGGTAGCTGACAACCATGGATTTGATCCCTTTAACAATCTTGAAGAAGTAGAATTAGGGGTGTATTGTATGTATGAGGGTGCTACTATACCTTGCTTAACTAACACCACTCAATAAGAAGATGGCATATGGACCTTATTCTTTGATGGATCAAGGTCAAAAAATGGTAGTGGAGCTGGGGTTATGTTAGTTTCACCCTTAGTTCAGAAGTACTATTCAACTGCAAGATTCCAATTTAGTTTCACTTCAAACACAACTGAATATGAAGCTCTTTTACATGGTTTTCAAGAGGTAAGAAGAATAGGTGTCAAACTTATTCAATTCAAAGGTAATAGTGAGCTTATTTAAAAATAAGTGAGAGGCATAGTTATATTAAAAACCATCATTTGAAAGCCTACAATCATCGTGTATGATATCTCATAGAAGACTTATTGGCATTTAATATAAAATCCATATTAAGAGAGGCAAATCAACATGTAGATAGGCTTGCAGCATTGGAGCTCAGTATGAGGTTATATATGGAATCAAAGACAACAAGAGATAAGGTAAGGTCAAGGTCATATGCATGCCATTTATATTTGACAATGAGGTAAGTTGGTAGGTGTTTGACAACGATGACCAAATTATATGTTTTTTAATAAAAGAAGTAGAATTCTACCATAAAAATCAAAATGAGTTCCAACACTAGTATGATGATCAGATAATATAACTAAGATCTAACAAGATACCCAAGGGGATTGGGACATTATAAATCATATTAAATGAAGATTACCAAGTGGGAAATGGCAAGGCATGTATCTCAGCCAAAGAGGAACATTATAAAAGGATATATATCTTCAAGGGAAAATTGTTAAAGTTAGGAAATATTAATATAATAGAAGAGAGAGATACATTTTTTTCTCTATGATAAGAGTTCTCTGATGTATTTGCATGAGAATACAAATATTTGAAGGGCTTTAACCCAAACTCACACAACACATCTTTGAACTAGAGAACAATACAAGACCAATCATGTAGAAGCAAAGGCCTGTTAATCCAAAAATGGAAGAGCTGATGAGAAGGGAGATATTTAAGATAATTGAGTCAAAAATCATATTCCAAATCAAACATTCATCATTGGTGGTGAACCTTGTATCAAGAAGGAAAAAGAATGGGAAAATAAATTTATGTGTCAATTTTAGGGACCTCAACAAGGTGTCTCTAAAACATCATTACCCACTTGCCATAATGGATCATATTCTTTGAAAGGTGGTAGGTTCTCAAATATTCTCATTGCTTGTTAGATACTCTAGATATAATCATATCATGATCAAGGAAGAAGATATACATAATACTACCTTCACCACAAAGTGGGGAACTGATGCATATATGAAAATTCCCTTCAGACTATCCAATGTTGGAGCAATATTCCAGAGGGCATGGATGTTACCTTTGAAGGTTTTATCAATGAAATGGTGCTCATCTACCTTGATGACATCACTATTTTCTCAAAGAATCCAACTGATCACATTTCTCACTTAAGGTTAATATTTGAAAGATGTAGAGAATTTGGTGTGTCTTTGAATCCTAAAAAATGTATTTTTGGTATTCATGAGGGAATATTATTAGGCCATGTAGTGGCCATGTAGTGTATAAAGATGGTCTTTCCATAGACCTTGAAAGAGTTGAGTCTATTTTATCTCTACACTTGCACAAGCACAAGAAGGGCCTACCTAGTTTTTTAGGAAAGATTAATTTTACAATAAGATTTATTCTAGGCTTTACAGAGATGGTCAAGCCTCTTAAGCACATGTTAATAAAATGTAAAGAGTTTATATGTACCAAAGAAGGTAAGAGGATATTTGAGGATATCAAGGAGTCTATCTCTCATGCCCTTACACTTCTTAATCCTAATTTTAACAAGGAATTACACTTGTATGCTTTCTCCACATTGGATGCAATCTCTCCCATGTTGATACAACATAATGAGCAAGGTTTGGAAAAACTTATTGCTTTCTTTAGTCAGGCCATAGAGGAATATGAGGAGAGGTATATATTTTTAGAGAAACATGTGTTTGTATTAGAGAGAGGTTTGAATGAGTTTAGATGTATGGTCTCTAATAGTAAGATCATACTCATGGTGGTACACACAAGTATTTAAGAGTTTATACTAAACAAGGACCTCAATGAGAAAAGGGCTAGATGGGTGACAAAATGCATAGAGTATGAATTTAAAGTTAGAGTTGAAAATATTTTGAGGGGTAGAGGGTTGTGTGAGAACCTTAAAAAAAATTAAATCAATATAAATATCAAGTGTTGATAGTCCATAACAACCAACAAACAATTGAAAATAACACATATTTTAGTTGGACACATGACATAATCAGATTTATAGAGTCAGGCCAATGTTCTATGGGGATAGATAGATCTAAAACAAGGCACTTTAGGTTTAAAAGTATACCTTATGTCATTATCAAATGGAGTTATTTTCAAGAGATACATAAAAGGCATGGTTTTGAGGTGTGTGGAATCATGCCAAATAGACAAGTTGCTTGAGCAGTTCCATGACAGTCCAGTTGGTGGGTATTTTGATACCAAAACCATAGCCTCCAAAATCATTAGATATAGGTAAATTTTGGCCCACAATGTTTAGAGATGTTCACTCTTGGGTAAGTAAATTCCCAAAATGTGCAATGTTTGTTGGCAAGAAGAAGCTAATTGCCCTTCCCTTGCAACCCATACAAACATAGTAGCCCTTTATCCAATGGGGCTTAGATTTTATAGGAATGATATAAACCATTAAATTAAAGGGAATAAATGTATCACTACAACTACATACTTCTTTACAAGGTGGGTTGAATCAGTTTCCCTTAAGGAGGCTAATGGAGTTTCTATTTTGGCCTTCTATGATAGCCTTGTGACTAGGTTTGGTGTGACTTCTACAATCATTTTAGACAATGCATTGGCCTTAAAAAAATAAGGTATGTGAGTGGGATATTTCACATGGAATTTATCTCAAGGAATCCTCTAACTATTACCCATATGGAAATGGACTAGTAGAGTCTACCAATAAAAACCTACTAAGGATTATAAAAAAACTATGAAGGATAGTCAAAGGGAGTGGCATACTAGACTAAGATCTACCGTATGGTTAAACAAAGTGACACCTAAGATAGATAATAGAAACTCCCCATACCTCCTTTTCTATGGTAAAGAATAAAAACTTCCCATAGCTCTTAATATTCCTTCATTAGAGCTTGCACACCAACTTGAGATTCTAGAGGATGATGCTCTGAAGGTAAGGTTGAATGAGCTAAGACAGTTGGAGGAGACAAGGGACATGACTATGCACATCATGTGGTCTAATTATCACCAGGTCAAGAGGTTATTTAAATAGATATATTCTTCAAAGAAAAATTATCAAGGTGATATAGTCCTCAAATGGGATGAGGACTATGCAAAACCTAGAAAGCACTCCAAGTTTGACAGTCTTTAGAGTGGATCTTATGTTATCATGTGTTACAAAGAGAGCAATGATTTTGAGCTTGTTAGGTTGAATGGAGAGAGGCTTCCCATACCTATAAATGGGAGGTATTTAAATTTATATTATTAGTATTATATCATGATCCTTATACATAGGTAAATAGGTCTCTCTTTTCTCCAAGTGCCCCTGCACATTATTTTATTTCTTATTTTTATACTATTTCAGGAAGTTATTCACCATTTTGTTACCTTTTTGTTATTTTTGTGTGTCTCATTGATTCAAGATGTTTCAAAGATATAGGTAGATTCTTTCTATAAATAATTATTCATTTATCTAAGTCATCATGAATGAGCTTGAACAAATTCTATGTTTCATGACTAGCAGGCCAGTCAATCCAGTTGAGTCACTAGAAATGTTGACCACATTCGACCCACATAGAGATCTTGATGGAAATGGTTTGAGTAGATGGAACAAGTTTTGGATGGAATGAGTGGTATAAATATCACCCATATCTTTCAAAAATTTTGAGACATTTTAAGGTTACTTAAAGTGTATTTTGTCAATTTCTAAGGGACAGGTCTATAGAGCAAGGTAAAGGGTATAAGCAGGTTCTCATGGTGATCAATGTAGTTATAAGTCATATAATAAGTCTACACAAGCTTTAGAATTTCATAGTTCATTTGAGCCTTCAAATCTCTAAAAAAAGTTCAAACATAAGTCTGGGAGAGCTTGTAGGCCAAAAGGCTAAGTGAAAAACCTTTGTTTTGGTGAAGTCCTTACTTGACATATTGTCTTGGGATTTTAATTGGCTAGGTTAAATTCTTGTAGACCTTTTCTATTTATTTAAGTGTTTATATTTTGGGCTAATTACTAATACTTCCTTCTGGTAAATTTTTTTAGTTTATTTGACTAAGTGTTGGGAATTATTTTAGACATTTTGTTTGAAAAAAAATCCTAAAGTGCAAATTCTTTTAGACATTTTATCTACAAAAAATGTCTTGATACAAAATATCATAGCCAAAAATATTGAAGACCCAAATCTTTTGGGAAAATTATTTGAGATAATTTCCCTGATGACATATTTATTTTGGAAAAAATATCCACAACAATGGTTATGACAAAGACAAAAGATCAATGAAAAAGCTTTAATAGAATGGTTTGTCTCAGATAAATTATTCTAGTAGAGTGGCATTCATGCAAGTGTTAAAGTTTAAGCTCAATAGTCATCCATTGATATTCATGAAAATTGGGCACCCCTTTTTTTTTAAAAAAAAATGTCTGAGTCTATACCTTTACCTAAAGTCCAGTATGCAGATTTCATTAAAAAAAAGTGTTCTTATACAAATCTTGAAGTCCTTTACATTAAAAAAACTGAAGTGTTTTCCTTTTTAAATATTTGTTTTTTAGTCTTTTGGCTGATTCCTTTGCAATGATTTTTTTAAGGTTTTTGTTTTAATCCTTTGTCAAAATATTTTAGACTTTTTGTCTAAGGCTTTTTCCCTTAAGTGTATTTATTTTATACTTTTCATTCGGTGGAATTCTTTTGATAAAATTGTTGAGACAACTTTTTTGAAGGGTATGTTTCAACTATTCCAAAGGACTTTTTCTAGCTAAGTGGACACTTTCAACATTCCTAAAGGGTATATTTTTCACAATAAATGGTCCATTTCACTTTTTCAAAGGGTACATTATCAAATTTCTTGAAGGAAATTTTCTTTGGAAAGTGGACACTTGCATTTCTTTTTAAGGACACTTGACGTTTTGAAGGGATCTTTTCAAAAAATCTAAAGGAAAGAATTGCTTCAGACATTTTGTCTGAAACAAATTTTCCAAAGGTCCATAATAATTTTTATGAAGGGAAACTCAAAATAAAATGACATATTAAATCTTATGAATGGTAACTTACAACTTTTTAAAAAGGCACTTCAACTTTTCTGAAGGGTAGGTGACAACTTTTTTGAAGGACTTTTTCAGGAAGGTGAACCATTTCAAAAATCTGAAGAGTTTTTTCTTTTTCCTTTCAGAAGATCATTTCCAAAGCTAAAGGACACTTTCAAATATTTTAAAGGGTCACTTGAAATAATACAAAGGGTATGTTTCCTTTAAAAAATGGTCTTTTTCACTTTCCCAAAGGGTCATTCTAAAGAACCAAAAAAGGGCCTAACAGAAATTTTGAAAGGAATTCCTTCATAGAAATTGTCTGAAGAATTATTTTGGAAAACTTGAAAAGGTGACAAAGTACATTTACTTCATAAATTTTGTCCACAAAAATTGTTTAATACATGAAGGACTAAGCAAATTATGAAGGAAAAGAACAAAAGAGACAAAAGACCTAAACAAATTCTTTTGAGAAAGTGTTGAGACAAGAAGTTTGAAGAAAATGTCTAAAGGAGTGATGACCCATAAAACATCAATTTTAGATTGCATAAACTAGTCATTAGAGTTTAAAATAGAGGCTTGATTAGAAATATAAGGAAAATATAAAGGTGACAAATGGAAAAGGTCCTAAGCATCTAATATACCATAGGCATAAATAGGTAAGTCAACAGTTCAAGTTGTTGCACTGTTACATAGCTTGATGAGCCAATAAAGAGTAGCTAGCATCAAAATAGAATTTAAATAGATAGACTCATCTATAGAAACATGAAATTTATAATATCTTGATTCTATTTATGTAATTATGGTAAAATTATCTTATATAATGTAATTTAAATGTTTCTTTTCTCAGGGGTGACACATGTCCAAGTGACCCTTGAACTCCCTTGGCTCAAACTCTCTCTCAAAGGCTGTATATATGCATTTTCTTGGCTCATTTTGGTATCCTCCACTTGTTATGGTGAAACTCTAGCTAGATTTATACTTGTATAACTCTTGAAGAAATATACAAGTGATTTCATCATTCACACATTGTATTATTGAGTATACATTTGAATCTTGTTGATAATGACTAGTGAAAAGTTATTTTTCTATCATGTCAATCCATGGTCACTTACCAATGTGAAAAAAAGATGTTATTTTAAGTCTCTGTTAGTATTATTTACTAATTTTATAAGAGTCTTAGAAGTGTTATATGTTTATTACCTTTGTGCAATCATTCATCACCCTCCTAAGTGTTAAATACCTTCCTGAATCTAACTTATGAAATACTGATGCAATAATGCCTTTTTATTGTGAAATTGTGTGAAAAATCCTTATTTACCTTTAATTAGAGGATTTTCATTCAAATAAGAGGATAATACATATTGGTGCATGACCATTTTATTTCCTTAGCTATTTTTCTTAACCCTTTTCATATACGATTGATATATTAAAGAGAGCTTTAAAGTGTTAGGTTGTGGAGCTAAAAGCTTCACCAGGATGCAAACAGGAGAAGTTATGGAGGTTGTAGAAGAGTTGTGGAGTGTCATAGACACTGGCATCGGTCAGGACAACCAACGACGGTAGGAAGGAGATAGAAGGTAACCAAGGTTGGTCATGGATCGGCCGACATTGGCACCCCCAAGCAGTTAGGGACTGGCGTCGGTCACCTGTGGTTCGAGCTGCGAGTATATTATAGGTAGTTGGTTGACGAACCATGTGTTTGCATGTTTAGAGCTAATTTTAGACTGAGAGCTACAGATTTAATTATTGTATTATTGTCTAATTATTGTTTGGATGAGATCTATATAATAGACTCATGATTGTATTGTAAATGTGTGCTAGAAAGCCATAGAGCTTTTAGAGAGAGCTAGTGTAGCTCCTCCTAGTTCCAAAGGGGTGCTGAGTGTGTATGATCAGGGAGAGTTGCAAGGTCTACAAGGTCAAGGAGCTGATCCAGTACTGGTTGAAGAATCATAAGGACTTGGTGAGGCAAGGACAAGGGTTCTTCAGGGGTGTAGAGATATCTACATGGTGAGTAAGGTCTAGTGATTTGCAGGTAGCAGCAAAGAGCAGGGGATCTACTTGGAGTATGGTTGTGTACTTGGTGAACTGGCAGCACGTTACTGACTGGTTGGAGAGGTGAACATCAATTCTGTATTGGAGTTGATTGTTGGGACTGAGAGAGAGAGGGAAGAAGGTCTTGAGGCGTGGCGAACCTTTGAGGTGGAGGAAGAAGTGGCATCTTCCTTATTGTATATTCTTCTGAGTGATTATTAATACAATTGTGTATTGTCTCTCAATTCCTGTGTTGTTTCATATTTCTAGTTACTTATTGATTTTGGTATAATTACGTGTTTAGTTGCTAATACAAGAAGTAATCACATGTGCTCTAATTGGTAGAGCAAGATCCTAACTCAGTAGGGATCAGAGCATGTTTATTGTTCTAGGTTTCCCTGACATGTGGTATCAGAGCTTTTGGTTGGGTTACTAACAGGTGGTTTCAGATCTGGTAGTGTTTGTTGATTACAGTTTACTCACAGGTGTTTCTGATTGAGTGGGAGTATAGCAATGGTAGAAGGAAGTAAGCTACGAATGGAGAAACTAAATAGCATGAATGGTCTGATTGATGGAAAGAAAGAGCAGGTAAATAAAGATTTTTGGTTGGTTACAGATCAATAGGGAGGAGCAGATGTTGTAGGTGATGTTGCACAGGATGTTCTGGATAAAGTGGAATCTTGGTTCACAGATTCTTTTGCCTCTTTCCATGTAGTTCGAAATAGAGCATCTTTTCATGGGTATGTCTTTGGAGACTTTGGAGAGATTTATTTAGGAGCTGGAGAGCCTTGTCAGATGACTGAAAAGGGGAAGTGAAGCTGAAATTGCAGACGGATGACACACAGTGGTTGAAGGAAGTCATGCAGGTACCAGTCTTGGAGATGAGTGTAATTTCTTCAGGAAATTTGGGTGATGAGAGATGCACTGTAACTCTCACAGTGGATACACTTGAATTAGATGGTGGTAAGAAAGTAGGTATCCTTTATCTATCTACTTATATTACTGATTCACCTTCTATTGTAGAGATGTGGCTTCATAGGCTTAGTCACATATGTAAAAGGAGAATGCAGGTTTTAAAGCAGAAGACATATGTTTTTGACAAGCTAAAGAACTGGAAAGCCTTGGTGTTCATGGAGGAGATGACGGATAGAGATCAGGTGAGAGAACTAAATTATTCTGAGCAGAGCAGGGTTGATTTGATTAGGATTTTGATCCATGGAGAGCTCGTGGGTAAAAAGTTATCACTCTCAGGTGAACACAGGTACCGGCATTAGTCATTCAGTAACCGATGTCAGCAACAGGAAGACCGAGGTCGGTCATAAAGAACCAATGTCAGCAGAAAGGATACCGGTGTTAGCCAGGGAAATGACATCGACAGTTAGGGTCAATGCAGGGAACTGACATCAGTCAGGAGCAGACTGGGAGATGGCCGAGATCGGTCACTGGAATAGATATTGGGCAAATAGCAAGCTGTCAACAAGTCTCAAATGCTCATGTCGAGGTTAGAAAAGGTAAGTGAACCTCATATTCGTTGTTCACCTTCTTTATATTGCTTATTGATGGTTGAGAACCAGGAAGATGTGAAGAGGCAATGCAGGTAGAGTCTAGATACAGTGGGAGCTTGGCATGGATGAGGAGTGTGAGTCCTTGGAGAAGAACCAAATAGGTATTTGTTGGTAGAGTTGTCAGCTGGAAGAAAGCATTGAGAGAGATGGATTCCCGTGTTAAAGAAGAGAGTGGATGGATACAAGAGACAGAAGGCCAAGGCATATGGTCTTGAAGAAGCTGTAGGATAGTGGTACAAGTTTTGATAGGTGGATGACTAAGCATGGCTTCAGTCAATGTCAGTGTAACTATTGTGGTTTTATTCTTACCAGGTGGATGATGAGTCGCGACATTATCTAGTTACTGTATGTGGATGGTTTGCTAGCAGGTTTTGTACATACAAGGATTTACTGAGCTAAAAGGTAAGGTTAGTTCAGAGGTGTGCCATGAGGAATTTAGAGCAGCAAAATTCTTTGGCATAAGAGACATGGAGATTTTATCTCCAGTGGGAGCTAATGTGAAGACGGTGTTGGCGAGGTTCATTACGCAGGATGCAGAATCAGAAAGCACACCAATGGTTGGACAGTTCAAGCTTAGCTTGAAATAGGGTTCGAAATCACATGAGGTCTATTGTAGGCCTGAGTTTTCCCAATTTTAGTGGGGGTTGTCAGAAAGTATGGAGTCAATTTGGCGAAGGATTACTGGAGGGTAGTTTAGTGGGACTAGCAGTAGGGATTCTTGTTATGCAGGGTCAAGTTCTTCACTACATGGATATGTAGGTTTGGATGTGGCAGGTTACTTGAATGATAGGTATAGCATCATAGTTTGTGTGGTGGTTGGTATTTAGGATTGATCTTGAAGAGGGATACAAGCCAGGAAATAGATTAGACAGGCTACAGATATAGGTATAGGTGTAGCTGTTTATCTCCAAGTGGGAGATTGTTAGGTTGTGGAGCTAAAAGCTTCACCAGGATGCAAATAGGAAAAGTTATGGAGGTTGCAGAAGAGTTGCAGAGTGTCATAGACACCGGCATCAGTCAGGACAACCGACGATGATAGGAAGGAGACAGAAGGCAATCGGCGTCGGTCATGGATCAGCCAGCATCGGCACCCCCAGGCAGTCAGGGACCGGCATCGGTCACCTGTGGTTCGAGCTGCGAGTATATTACAGGCAGTTGGTTGACAAACCATGTGTTTGCATGTTTAGAGCTAATTTTAGACTGAGAGCTACATATTTAATTATTGTATTATTGTCTAATTATTGTTTGGATGAGATCTATATAATAGACTCATGATTGTATTGTAAATGTGTGCTAAAAAGCCATAGAGCTTTTAGAGAGAGCTAGTGTAGCTCCTCCTAGTTCCAAAGGGGTGCTGAGTGTGTATGATCAGGGAGAGTTGCAAGGTCTACAAGGTCAAGGAGTTGATCCACTGGGGTACTGGTTGAAGAATCATAAGGACTTGGTGAGGCAAGGACAAGGGTTCTTCAGGGGTGTAGAGATATCTATATGGTGAGTAAGGTCTAGTGATTTGTAGGTAGCAGCAGAGAGCAGGGGATCTACTTGGAGTACGGTTGTGTACTTGGTGAATTGGCAGTGCGTTATTGACTGGTTGGAGAGGTGAACATCAATTCTATATTGGAGTTGATTTTTGGGACTGAGAGAGAGAGGGAAGAAGGTCTTGAGGCGTGGCGAACCTTTGAGGTGGAGGAAGAAGTGGCATCTTCCTTATTGTATATTCTTCTGAGTGATTATTAATACAATTGTGTATTGTCTCTCAATTCCTGTGTTGTTTCATATTTCTAGTTACTTATTGATTCTAGTATAATTCCATGTTTAGTTTCTAATACAAGAAGTAATCACATGTGCTCTAATTGGTAGAGCAAGATCCTAACTCAGTAGGGATCAGAGCATGTTTATTATTCTAGGTTTCCCTGACATAAAGGTGCTTCAAGAGGAGTTTCCCTTAATCTAGAGAGTCATCTCAACAAAATTATCACCCACAGAAAGAGAGATGATTCCATTTTGACTCTTGGATGAAGAGATATAATCATTTATTCAAGGGTGCAAATCCAAGCATCAATAGTTTTTGGCATGCCTAGTGGGAAATCTAAGTCTTAGGAGAATTGTTCAAGATTGGTGCTGATCTTGTCATTCTTAAAGAGAAAGAAAAATATAAATTTAGTACTATAACTACATTGAATAATTCAATTATTTGGTTGATGATTAGTCATATTTTCCATGCCAAAAGTGACCACTAGGTTTGTTGCTAAAGGTGTACCCTTCGAGTTTGCGGAATTACCTCCATATTCCACCAAAAGTTTTAGGTTTGTTGACACTCATCCTTAAAAAAGAGGTTTTGTGTTCAAAGCTTAAAATTTTGTATTTAATTCCATTCCTAACATCCATAGTAATCATTCCAAAATGGATAGAATATAACCTTTTGTGCCTTTTACTAGGGCATCTCCCTTGCATCTTGCCCAATATGATCAGATTCCAAGAACTACCCTCAAAAGTGTCCCATATTTTAGTGGAGATGGTCCAATTACTACCATTTAAAATATTAAGAATATATATATTTTTTGTAATATCCATAATATTACCCAATAAAATTTAGATATTAGGCTATTGGCCTTGTCTTTTAAAGAAAAAGTCTTGGACTGGTATAGGACCCTACCTATAAATTCTATTCACTCATGGGATGAGTTAGGGACTCTATTGACTAATAGGTTTGGGGAAAAGAGTGATCACATATATATTTATGATAAATTGACATCAATAAAGAGGGAAACTCATGAAATCATGCATGATTTTAATACTAAGTTCCAAAAGACATGGGATAGAATCCCAGCCCTTGTGAGACCTACCCCAAACTATGCATTTTTGTACTACTTGAAAGCATTGAATAGTAACATTTCCATGATGATTCAATCTATGGGTGGAAAATAATTTCCTACTATGTATTAAATATCCATAATTTATACGAATTGTCATCTGAGTGAGAAAGATATCTCCTAGACCTCCAATGCCACTATTCCCTGATTTGCATTCTCCTAGTCAAAGTGCATTGCCCACTTTAAATCCTTTACCTAGTCAATAAAAATCTGAAATTTCCCCTAACAATGAAATGCATGAAGTAAAAATACTACTTAAAAGTTTTAATAATTAATTGGTTTCTCTCAAAAGGCAACAAGCCCAAATCTATAGGCCTTATTAGTCCTACAACCAATTTGGACAAACAAACAGACCTCATTTTTAGGGCAATAATCAGGGACAAGGCCAAATCACCCATGTAAAGTCTTATCAAAGTTATAATCCTAATGATCAATCATCTTCCAAATCCATTTTTTCCACTCAAAAAAATTTGTTCCAGGAACAACCCAACTACCCTTCTTTTGAGCAAGGTCAAGTATAGGTTGCTTATTTCAATGAGATGCAAAATCAAGGCATGACTATACAAGGTGATCAAACATTTCAATTTTAAAAATTTTAGATGATAAAATAATTATAGATGGAGAGTAGATAGGTTTAGTTTAATTACACTTTCAAAAATCATTTGGAGGGTGAGTTTTGTGCCATTAATTACATGGGAAATATAAGCAATCAGAATGCTAGTGTGGCTGTCAACACTAGATCAAAGAAAAGGGTTATTGAAAAAGCTAAAGGAACCAATCAAGGACCTGTTTTTACTCCTACATCAGATTATATTGGAGGAGGGACTAATTCAGCTACTAAATCATAAGAAAATTAGAGGATTCCAAATTTTAGGATAGCTACTACAATACTACCTCCACAAGCTACATCACAAGGTGAAAATGTTTATAAAGAGAACCCCAAGGTAAGTAATCCTTCCATTAATGTTGCATACAAAATGAAGAATTTGAATATGAAAATTTCATTATGGGATTCTCTAACATTACTAGGGTATAAATATATACTCCAAAAGGAATTGCATGGACTGGGTACATGAGCTGGCCCATCTAGAAGTGACAATGTGGTTTTGGTCAATAGAACTCAATCTATAAATGGTCAAGAAAAGAAAGATGAGAAGAATCATCCTTATACCTATATTTAATTATTGGTGATTTTTTTTTCATAATTTCATCATATATAGTGGAATAAGTGCATTATTTATGCCCAAATGCATAACAGATAAGTTGGGCATCAAATATGAGCCAATGACTAAAGGAGTTTTACAATTAGATGGATCAATAGCCAAGACTTTGGGGTTTTTTAAAGGTTTGAACTTGATCCTTCATGATTTTCATACCTTTTCAATTCCTCATGATGTGGTGGTAACATATTTACCTCCCTATTTTTCTATTTTCTTGTCAAGAGACTTTACATCCAAGATAAGTGGATATTTGGTAGCTAATTGGTCCTACATGGTGTTAAGAACAAAATATGGAACTAAAGTGAAGATTGAGTTAGAACATATTAATAAAGATCACTTGGAACCATATTCACCTAAGGTATCAAATGTTAACTATGCTATCATTGAAGAAGAAGAGTTTCACATTGACCAATCCACATCATCTTCCCTTGAAGGAGTTTCTGATTTGTTCCTAGATGAGTGGGGAGATAACAGCTATGAATATGATCCTTATAAATTTATTAAATAATCTAGTATTGGGGTCTATTATATGCATGAGAAGGATTATTTAATGCCCAATTTTATGAATTCAAATGAATATGTGAATGGCTTGTGGAAGATTTTCTTTGATGGGTCTAGAAGTAAGATTGGGGCAGGTAGTGGAGTTATGTTGGTTTCACCTTCAAAAGAAAGGTATTTTTCAACTTTCATATTTTACTTCTCTTATACTTGTAATGTGTCTGAATATGAATCCCTCATTCATGGCCTAGAGTGGGCTAGGAAAAGAGGTGTCAAATAATTACAAGCATTAGGTGATAGTAAACTTGTTGTCAATCAAGTTAGAGGGCAAAATTTGACCAAGAACTCCCTGCTCAAGTCCTACAAGCATATATTTTGGGACCTTGTAGAAAAATTCATGGAATTAAATATTACTTATATTTCAAGGGAAGATAATAAACATAATGATAGTTTGGAATCTATTAGTGCTCAATTTGATGTTCCAAAAGGCACAAGAGAAGACAAAAACTAGCCCCATCTAAAGGTGATTATGAGACCATCCACACCAAATAATGTCACCAATTGGTAGGTATTTGATAGTGACCAATAAATAACATTTTTTATACAAGAAGAGGTTGATTTTTCTTCTAAGAATCAGTCTAATATGTAGCAACAATATGGAGGGAAGATTATCCAATTGAAGTCCAACAAGCTTCCTAAAGGCCTAGTGACTCTTGGAATTATATTCAATGAAGATGAACAGATAAAAAAGGAGAAGGTAATAATGTCAACCAAGAAAGAGAACTGTGAAAGGGTAGAAATATTTAAATATAATCTACTTGCACTTCATAAGGTATGCACTAGTCGAGAGAGGCATGATTTCATTAAACTATGCAAGGAGTTTAATGATATTTTTACATGAGAGTATAGTGATTTGAAGGGTTTTTATCCAAGATTGGCTCAACATACCATAGATTTAGATGAAAATTCCAAACCCATAAAACAAAGATAAAGGCCAATCAATCCTAATATTGAACCACTCATGAATAAAGAGCTCACTAAGTCGATTGAGTCTAGGATCATTTTTCCTATCAGGCATTCTTTCTAGTTGCCCAACTTAGTCCCTATCAGAAATAAGAATGGGGATATCAGGTTATGTGTGGACTTTATGGACTTGAATAGTGTGTCTTTTAGAGACTATTATCCCCTCCCTTCTATGGATAACATTTTTCAAGTGGTGGTAGGTAGTGAGAGGTTTTATCTCCTAGATGGTTATTTTAGGTACAATCAGATTTTGGTGAAAGAAAGTGACCAATACAAGATGGAATCCAACAAAAAATGGGGCACACATAAATATAGGAATATTCCATTTGCATTTTTCAAATTCTAGAGATACTTTCTAATTGCAGTGGATATGGCTTTCTAAGGACTAATCGATGACATTGTATTGGTTTATCTTGATGATGTGACAATTTTCTCCAAGGATGTAAATGATCATTTGAAGCACCTGAGGTAGATTGTTGAGAGGTTTAGAGAGTTTGGGATCTCTCTTAACCCAAATAAGTGTTGTTTTATATTCATGAAGGCAAACTTTTAGGCCACATTATTTCCAAGAAAGGTCTATCTATTGATCCAAAAAGGGTAAGTGTCATCTTAGAATTATCTTTACCTAAACATAAGAAGGGTCTACAAAGATTCTTTGGTGAGATAAATTTCATTAGGAGGTTTATTATTTATTTTTATAACATGGTTAAGCCCTTAACATCTATTCTAAGGAAGGATGATATATTCACTTGGACAGGCAGGAGAAAAGAAAGTTTTGAAGAGATCAAGCAAGCCATTGCCCAGGCCCCTACTCTTACAAGTCATAACTTCTCCAAGGACTTCAACCT
Source organism: Torreya grandis (assembly GCA_037957365.1). NCBI lineage: Eukaryota > Viridiplantae > Streptophyta > Pinopsida > Cupressales > Taxaceae > Torreya > Torreya grandis. Next base: position 2,532,403 of record JARHVA010002372.1, on the reverse strand, counting down.
ATATACTTTTGGTAATGAAAAGGTGATCTTTACCATGATTACTTAAGATAATGATGAAAATTTGGAATAACCTATTGCCTTTTTTAGTCAAGGTTTGGAAGGATATGAGACAAGATACACATATGTTGAGAAATAGGTGCTTTCAGTCATAAGGAATTTGAAGAAGTTTAAGAATATGCTATCTAGAAAAAATAGTCACATTTTTATACCTAATAATAGTGTAAAATAATTTATGTTGAGTAGATATTTGAATGAGAAAAGGGTAGGTTAGATCACCAAAGTGATGGAATACGATGTGGATATCAAAACAACCAAGTTAGTGAAAGGAAAAGGATTGTGTGAGCATATTGCTTCAGATTTGAAAGAGCAAAGGGAGGTTGTTTTGGAAATTCATGATGATCCTACAATATATATACCTCTATCTATGAGGAGCTAGATAGAAGACATGATTCATTTCCTTCAAACTGGTGAATGTTCAAAAGGTCTTGATAGAGCTAGAAGAAGGTATTTTAGGCTGTAATCCATTCCTTTTATACTTGTTGATGGAGTGCTTTTTATAAAGGAATTTTAGGTGTGATTTTGAGGTGCATTGATTCATATTAGATTGAAAATGTATTTCATGAGTTCCATGATGGACTAACTAGTGGCCATTTTTTTCCAAGAATTATAGCTGTTAAGGTTATGAGAGATGGATAATTTTGGCCTAGCTTGTTTAAATACACCCATGCTTGGGTAAGGAAATGCCAAAAGTGTGATATTTTTTATGGAAAACAAAATCTAGATGCCTTGCATCTTCATCTAATCTAAGTTGAGCAACTCTTTATGTAATGGGGATTGGATTTCATAGGTCTGATCAATCCTCCTTCTAGTGCTAGTCATAAGTGGGTGTTGATAACCATTGATTATTTTGCAAGATGGGTGGAAGTTGTATCTCTTAAGGAGGTAAATTAAAAATCAATCCTAAACTTATATGAAGGTATAGTAACTATATTTGGACCTCCTTCAATAATCATTTTAGATAATGCATTAGCCTTCTTAGGAATAAGGACAAGTAAATGGGCTTTGAAGCATGGCATCTATTTTAGCACCTCCTCCAACTACTATCCCCAGGGAAAAAAACTAGCTGAGTCCACAAACAAGAATTTGATCAAGATCGTAAAGATAACTATGGAGGAGAATCAAAGGTCTTGGTATGAAAATTTGAAGATAGCCCTTTGGGCTAATAGGTTCACACCAAAGAGAGCAATTGGGAACTCACCATACACACTTGTGTATGGAAGGGAGGAGAGAATTCCTATCTCACTTGAGTTTCTAGCTTTAGACCTCACCTATCAGTTACAATTGATGGAGAATGAGAGGATGAAAGTTAGGTTATCTGAGTTAATGGAGCTTGAGGAGACAAAAGATCAAGCTATGCAGACCATGATAACTCACCAAGAGCAAACAAAGAAGTATTTTGACAAAAATTCCATGCTAATAACTTTTAGAGGAGACATTATCCTAAAGTGGGATGAAGATAGGGATAAACCTAGAAAGCACATAAAGTTTGATGCTTTGTGGAGTGGCCCATATGTGATCACACAGTGCAAATAACACAATGCTTTCCAAATCTCAAAGTTGGATGGAGAGGAGCTGCATATCCTAGTCAATGGGATATATCTAAAGCATTGTTAATAAATTTCTCTTTCTATTTTTACATAATTTACTATTTTTCCTGTGTTCCCTAAGTGCTTATGTACATGTGTGGGTTTTTCCTAGTCTTATTTTATGTTGTCTTTGTTTGGTCTTGTTGTTTTTGTGTGGTGTGTTTCCTTGTGTTTTATTTTGGCATAATCCTTGTTAGTCATCTTCAAGAATCCATTGACTCCATTGGCCTTTAGTTGGATAAGGATACTAGTTTAGTCAGTATAAAAGGCATACTACCCCTGTGAGTCACCAATTTGTTGACCCTTCAGGGCAAAATTAGGTACCCCTTTTTTTTAGAAAAACATCTAAGTCTATAACTTTGTATAAAGTCCATTATGTAGGTTTCATTCAGATGAAGTCTTCTTATATAAATCCTGAAGTCTTTTGCAAAAAAAACCCAAGTGCTTTCCTTTTGAAATATTTGTTCTTTAGTCTTTTGGCTAAGTCCTTTACAATGAATTATTTTTGGTTTTTTTCTAAGCCTTTGTCAAATTATTTCAAACTTTTTGTCCAAGGCTTTTTTACTTGAGTGTATTTATTTTAGACTTTTCATTTGGCATAATTCTTTCAGAAAAATTGTCTGAGACAATTTTTATGAAGGGTATGTTTCAAATTTTTTGAATGAATTTTTTAGGCTAAGTGGACACTTTTAGCTTTCCCAAAGGGTATCTTTTTCATAAGAAATGGTCCACTTCAATTTCCTGAAGGGTACTTTGATTTTTTTAAAGGGTACTTTGCAATATTTCCAAAGGGTACATTTTCAACTTTCCTGAATGGAATTTTCTTTGGAAAGTGGACACTTGTGTTTCTTTCGAAGGACACTTGCCTTTCCAAAGGGATCTTTTTAAAAAATTTGAAGGAAAGAATTGTTTTAGACATTTTATCCAAAATAAATTTTCTTAAGGTCCATAATAGCTTTTTCAAAGGGAAAATCAAAATAAAAGGGCATCTTCAATCTTCTGAATTGTCACTTACAACTTTTTTGAAAGGCACTTCAACTTTTCTAAAGGGTAGGTGACAACTTTTTCGAAGGAATTTTTCAGGAAGGTGGACCATTTCAAAAATTTGAAGGCTATTTTTTTTCCCTTTCAAAATATCATTTCTAAAATATGGACACTTTTAAATCTTTCAAAGGGTCACTTGCAAGAATTTGAAGGGTATGTTTCCTTTCAAAAAGGGTCTTTTTCACTTTCTCGAAGGGTCATTCCAAAGAACCAAAAAAGAGCCAAATAGAAAGTCTGAAGGAATTCCTTCAGAGAAATTGTTCAAATAATTCTTTCAAAAAACTTGAAAAGGTGCCAAAGTCCATTTCCTTCAGACATTTTGTTCATAGAATTTGTTTAGGACATGAAGGACAAAGCAAAAACTGAAGGAAAAGAACAAAAGAGATAAAATACATGAACAAATTATTTTAGGAAAGTGTCAAGACAAGAAGTCTAAATTTTTTGAATAAAATGTCCAAAAGAGTGATGGCTCACAAAACATCAATTTTAGATTGTAGAAACTAGCCATTGGAGTTTAAAAGAAAGGATTGATTGAAACCAAAAGGCAAAGATAAAGGTGACAAATGGTAAAGATCCTGAGCATCTAGTGTACAAATATCATAAATAGGTAAGTTGATTTTTTCAAGTTGTTGTACCATTACACAGCTTAATGAGCCAATAAAGAGCAGCTAGCATCAAAAAAAAATTCCAATAGATAGACTCATATATAGCAAAATGCAGTTCATAATATCTTGATTTCAATAAGATCTTAATTTCATTGATGTAACCATGGGAAAAGCATACTCTAGAATGTAATGTAACTATTTCTTTTCTTAGGGTGACACATGTCTAAGTGACCCTTGAACTCCCTTAGATCTACCTCTCTCTCAAAGGTTATATATATGCATTCTCTTGGCTCATTTTGGTAGCCTCCACTAGTTATGGTGAAACTTTAGCTAGAATTGTACTTGCAAAACTCTTGAAGAAATATAAAAGTGATTTTACCATTTACACATTATAATCTTGAGTATAGGTTTGAATCTTGTTGATAATGACTAGTGAAAATTTATTTTTCTAGCATGTCAATCCATGGTCACTTGCCAATGTGCAAAAATTATGTTATTGTAGGTCTCTATTAGTATTCTTTACCAAGTGTATAAGAGTCTTAGAAGTGGTATATGTTTATTCCCTTTGTGGAATCATTCATCACCCTCTTAAGTGTCAAATATCTTCTTGAATCTAACTTATGAAATAATAATGCAATAATGTCTTTTTGTTTTGAATTTGTGTGAAACATACTTGTTTACCTTTAAGTAGTGGATTTCTAGTCAAATAGGAGGATAATACATATTGGTGCATCACCATTATTTTTCCTTAGTTATTTTTCTTAACCCTTTTCATATACAATTAATAGATTAGAGAGAGATTTAAAGGTGTATCAAGGAGAGATATCCATTAATCTAGAGATTCATCTCAACAAAATTTTCACCCATAACTAGAGAGATGATTCCATTTTACTGCTTGGATGAGTAGAGCTAAGCATTTCCTCAAGGGTGCAAATCCAAGCATCAACAATGGAAAATGACTATTGGTTTTTAAATGTCAAATACAAGAACATAGATGTCAATTTTAGTCCCCATGAAATATCTATTTGGATTCAAAAATTAGGATCAAAGATTGGCATTCAATCATACAGAAGATCCAATAGTAAATTGTGACTGATAAGATAGTGGGCCCAAGTAGATCAATGTCTCATATTTAATCATAGATTTAGATCTAATGGCATGTGATCAAGTCAAAGAGTTAGTGGATCTTGAGTGCAAGGTCATGATTGAAAAGTGTCAATAGCACATTGAAATGGTAGAGGATCAATGACCAATGGTCATCTAGACAAACAAAGATCAAATGGTGCAAGAGAGAGTCTATAGGCAAATGAGCTGAGTTAGTTTTCAATAGATAATGAGAAAAGGGGGAAAGCTTATGACTTTCAACAAAGGTAAAAGGGACATTTTTTCAACTAAATTAAATGTAAAGGAATCAAGGTGAAATAAGGGTCTAAGTTAAGCTAGAATAAACTAGAAATATTGAACACCACCATTAGAAAGCCAAAGAGATAAAATAGGTTTATTTAGACCTAAAATAGTTTGATGTTTTGTAGCCTACAGATCTTCATTAATATAATATCTATAGGAAAAACAATAAATAATATTGGTTTTCAATCTATATTAAACCTA
>JARHVA010002372.1:2520000-2522500 GCA_037957365.1 Torreya grandis | reverse complement strand
AGTTAAAGCTTAGGCAAATTTTTACAATGCAACTCAGGAAGGCCTAAGGTAAAGGATGTCAAGCATTTATTGTCAAGATAAATGAAATAGAGGAAAATAAGGAACCATTAATTGGATATTAACCTTTTCTTAGGAATTTTCATGATGTGTTTCTAGAGGAATTGTGAGGATTGCCTCCTAAATGAGAGTTCAAAATATCTATTGATATCAAACAAGGATTGAAACCTTAGTGTAAGGTTCCATATAGAATGAAAACCACTAAGTTAGTATAATTAAAGGCACAAATTTAGGAATTATTGTCAAAAGGGTTGATTAGACCAAGTGTGTCACCATGGGGTGCATTAGTTGTCTTCATTAAATTTAAATATGGTAATCTTTGACTTTGCATTGATTATAAAATATTGAATTAAGAAAAAATAAAGAACAGGTATCCAATACCTCGAATAGATGATATTTTCAATAAGATACGAGGAGTAATGGTCTTTTCTAAGTTTGATATTAGAGTTAGATATCATTAGTTAAGAATAAAAGATGATGATATTCCAAAGATGACATTTAGAACTTGCTATGGGAATTATGAGTTTACAGTGTTACCATTTGGGTTGATGAATGCACCTAAAACATTTATAAATCTCAAGAACAGTGTGTTCAAATATTACTTAGATCATTTTATTTTGGTCTTTTTAGATGGAATTTTTATATATTATAAGGATGAAGAAGAACATCTTCAACATCTAGAGATAGTTTTGTAACATCTATGAAAGCATAGGATATATGGAAATTTTTCCAAGTGTACATTTTTCCAAAATAAAGTGAAATATCTGGGACATATTATATTAGCGAATGGAATTTCAGTTGATCCAGCTAAGGTAAGAGCCATTATAGAGTGGTTAGCACCAAGGAATGTCCTTGAGGTAAGGATTTTCATGGGATTAACATGATATTATAAGAAATTCATTTAAATTTTTTCCAAGATAGATAATTTGATTAACTCTTTGTAGTATAAAAATCAAAGTTTTATCTAGTCAGATAAGTATGAAGTAGCTTTTTAGTAATTGAAAAGAAGGCTTAATTCAGCACTAGTGTTAAGAGCTCCTAATTCTAATGGTCAATTTTTAGTGATCACAAATGCATCTATGGATGGAATAAGAGGAGTCCTTATGCAAGATGGTGAAATAGTAGATTATGAGTCAAGGAAGTTGAAGCCTTATAACGTGATTACACCCTTCATGATATTGAACTTTTAGTAATTGTTCATGTTTTGCAAGTTTGGAGACATTATTTATTGGGAAATATATTTGAGATGAAGACTAAAAACTTGGGACCCAAATACATATTCACCCAACCAAATTTAAAAGATCATGTGATCTTTTTGTATGACTATGACTTTGATATAAATTACATCAAAGGCAAAGAGAATAGAGTAGATGGCACCTTAAGTCATATAAAGTACATACAAATTTTGACTACTATCAAGAGTACTTTAAGTGATCATGTGATTGAGTTCTCATCGGGAGATGAATTCTATAATTAGGTAAGGAAATATTTATCTAAGAAATCTTAGAATCTTAGGTATAAAAGATATAGCTTAGATAGTGATGGTCTTCTACGATACAATAGAAGTATGTATGTGCTTGATCAAGAGAATCTGAGGATCACAGTGTTAAAAGAACTACACAACACCCCATATTCAGAGCATCTAGGATAAAATAAGCTAATGATAGATCTTAGACAACTTTATTTCTAGAAGGGAATCAAAAAAGATGTAGTGGACTTTGTGTCACATTGTCTGGAATGTAGTCAGTGAAAACTGAGCATTTGCATCTAGATGGATTGTTATATCCACATGATATACCAAAGTGGATGTGAAAGGTGATTAGTATGGACTTTGTCTAAGGATTATGATTATCAAATAATAGGTATGACATGATCTTGGTTTTAGTTGATAAGCTAAGGTAGTACATTTCATGCCAAATAATTTGATAGATGATGCACTAACTCTTGTGAAGATATTTGTAAAGGAAGTGTATTTATTGCATGGTTTTTTAGAGATCATATTGGATCATGATTCGAGAGTGATTTATAGATTTTGGATAACTTTGAATTCAGCTTTGGGTATGCAACTAAATTTCAATATTGCTTATCACCCATAGATTGACGATTAAATTGAGTGAGTTAATAAAATTTTAGAGGATCTTCTTCATATGTATTGTATGAATCAAAAATAAAAATATTAAGAACACATTCCTTTAGTTGAGTTTGCATAAAATAACTCATACTAATTTAATTTGAAGATGTCACCATTTAAATCAATTTATAGAAGAAGGTGCAGGACACTAATCAGTTGGGATAGGTTGGAAGATAGGGTAGTCTTTCATCCAAAGATGATTTCAAAATGGAATTTCTTATTAAAATAATTAGGAAAAGATTGGTTAAGGAAAATGATAGGTAAAAGAGTTATGGTAATCTAAATAGAATAGAAGTAGTTTATAGATGGTGA